>RJWJ010007745.1:0-56190 GCA_004363605.1 Indri indri | reverse complement strand
GTGAGTGCTGTGGCATCAGCCTAGCTCACAGCAACCTCAAACTCCTGGGCTCAAGCGATCCTCCTGCCTCAGCCTCCCGAGTAGCTGGGACTACAGGCATGCACCACCATGCCTGGCTAATTTTTTCTCTCTCTATATATTTTTAGTTGTCCAGCTAATTTCTTTCTATTTTTTTAGTAAAGACGGGGTCTTGCTCTTGTTCAGGCTGGTCTTGAACTCCTGACCTTGAGCGATCCACCCGCCTCGGCCTCCCAGAGTGCTAGGATTACAGGCGTGAGCCACCGTGCCCGGCTGCATTTCCTTCATGATTAGTCATGTTGAGCACTTTTTCATATATTTGTTGGTCATTTGTATATCTTCTTTTGAAAAATGCCTATGCATGAAATTTGTCCATGTTTTAATGGGGTTGTTTGTTTCTTTGTTGTTGAGTTGTTTGAGTTCTTTGTAGGTTCTGGATCTTGGTCCTTTGTTGGACACATAGTTTGCAAATATTATCTCCCATTCTGTAGGCTGTCTATTTACTCTTCTGATAATTAATTTTTCTGGGTAGAAGATTTTACTTTAATTAAGTCCCATTTGTTTATTTTTGTCTTTATTTCATTTGTTTTTGGAGTCTTAGTTATGCATTCATTATCTAGGCCAATGTCCAGAAGAATTTTTCTCAGGTTTTCTTCTAGGATTTTTATTGTTTCAGGTCTTACATTTAAGTCTTTGCCATCTTGAGTTAATTTTTGTATATGGTCAGATAGAGATCCAGTATCATTCTTCTGCATATGGACATCCAAATTTCTGAGCACCATTTATTGAATAGAATAGCATGTCCTTTCCCCACTGTATGTTTTTGTCCCCTTTGTCAAAGATCAGTTGGTTGTAGGTATATGATTTTATTTCTGGGTTCTCTATTCTGTTCCATTGTTCTATGTGTCTGTCTTTATACCAGTACCATGCTGTTTTGGTTACTGTAGCCTTGTAGCATAATTGGAAGTAAGCTAATGTGATGACTCCTGTTTTCTTCTTTATTAGTTCCATATGAATTTTAGGAATGATTAATTCTGTGAAATATGACATTGGTATTTTGATAGACATTGCATTTAATCTGTAGATTGCTTTGGACAATACGGTCCTTTTAATAATATTGATTCTTCCAATACATGAATATGGAATGTTTTTCCATTTGTTTGTGTCATCTATAATTTCTCTCATCAGCGATTTGTTGTTCTTGTAAAGATTTTTCACCTCCTTCCTTAAATTTATTCCTAGGTATTTTTTTTTTTTTTTGCAGTTATTGAAAATGGGATTGAGTTCTTGATTTGGTTCTCAGCTGATCATTCTTTCTGTACAGAAATGCTATTTATTTTTCTATATTGATTTTATAACCTGAGACTTTACTGATTTCATCTATCAAACCTAGGAATCTTTTGGAGGGGTCCTTAGTGTTTTCTAGGTATAAGATCCTATCATTAGCAAACAGAGCTAGTTTGACTTCATCTTTTCCAATTTAGATGCTCTTTATCTCTTTCTCTTACCAACAGCTTTGGCTAGGACTTCCAGTACTATGTTGAATGGAAGTGATGAAAGTAGTCATCCTTGTCTTGTTCCAGTTATTAGGGGGAATGATTTCAACTTTTCCCCATTAAATATGATGTTGGTTGTGGATTTGTCCTATACGACTTTTATTATTTGGAGGCGTGTTCATTCTATGCCAAGTTTTTTGAAGGTTTTTATTGCGAAGGGATGCTGAAGTGTATTGAATGCTTTTTCCTCCTCTATTGAGGTGATCATATGATTTTTGTTTTTAATTCTGTTTATGTGGTGAATCACATTTATTGACTTGACTATATTAAACCATCCTTGCATCCCTGGGTCGAAACCCACATGATGGTGGTGAATTATCTTTTTGATATGTTGTCAGATATGGTTTGCTAGTATTTTCTTGAGGATATTTGTTCATCTGAGCTATTAGTCTGTAGTTTTCTTTTCTGTTGCATCCTTTCCTGGTTTTAATATCAGGGTGATACTTGATTTGCAGAATAAGTTAGGGAGAATTCCCTCCTTCTAAATCTTTTGAAACAGTTTCAGTATCATTGGTACTGGTTCTTCTTTGTATGTCTGGTAGAATCTGGCTGTGGAGCAATTTGGTCCTTACCTTTTTTTTGTTGTTGAGAGATTTTTGAATTACTGATTCAACCTTGCTAGTTATTATTGGTCTATTCATGAGTTCTATTTCTTCCTGGTTCAGTCTTCAGAGGTTGTATGTTTTCAGGAATTCATTCATTTTCTCTGGATTTTCTAGTTTATGAGCATATAGTTACTCCAAATAGTCTCTGATGACATTTCATATTTCAGTGGTATCAGTTGCAATGTCTCCTTTTTAATTTCTGGTTATGTTTATTTGGCTCTTCTCTCTTTTCTTGGTTATCTAGCTAGCACTTTATCAATCTTGTTTATCTTTTTGAAGAACCAAGTTTTTGTTTTGTTGATCATTTGTATTATTTTTGTTGGTCTTTATTTCATTTAGTTCTGCTGTGATCTTTGTTATTTCTTTTCTTCTGTTAACTTTGGGTTTGGTTTGTTCTTGTTTTTCCATTTCCTTGAGGTACTATGTTAGTTGTTAAGGTCTGTTGATCCAGTGATCATTCAGGAGCATGTTGTTTAATTTCTGTGTTTGTACAATTTCAGAAGTTCCTCTTCACATTGATTTTTAGCTTCATTCTACTGTGATCTGAGAAGATACTTATTATAATTTTGATTTTTAAAAATTTGTTAAGATTTGATTTGTGGCCTAAAATGTGGTCTGTCTTGGAGAATGTTCCATGTGCTGATGAAACAATGTACATTGTGTAGTTGTTGGGTGGAACGTTCTATAAATATCTGTTATGGCTATTTGATCTAAAGTCCAATGTAAGTCTAATGTTTCCTCATAGAGTGTTTATCTCAATGATCTGTCTAGTGCTATGAGTGGGATATTACAGTCCCCCACTATTATGTTGTTGTATAGCTCTTTATTTAGGTCTAGTAATATTTGTTTTGTGAATCTGGGTCCTCCAATGTTGGGTATATAGATATTTAGCATTTTTATATCTTCTTGTTCAATTGAATATTTAACATTATTTAATGACCTTCTTTGTGTTTTTTTGTTGTTTTTGATTTAAAGTCTGTTTTATCTGATATACGTATAGCTGCTTTTCTTGCTTTTGGTTACTGTTTACAAGGAATATCTTTCTTCATCCCTTTACTTGCAGTCTGTATGTGTCTGTATGGGTAGGGTAAGTTTCTTTTAAGCAGCATATAGTTGGGTATTTTTTTTAGCCATTCTATCAATATATGTCTTTTAGGTGGAACATTTAATCCATTTAAATTCAAAGTTAATATTGATATGTGAATCTTTGTTCCTTTCAAATTATTAGTTGATTTCTAGTTGTATAATTTCTTTTTTCTTTTGTTTACTCTCTCTTATTGTCTTTGTGGTTTCCTTAACTTCTGTCATGTTGCCATTTAATTCCCTTCTGTTCCTCCTTTGTGTAGTTTATAACACCTGTGAGATTTATATTTTCATGTGTTTTTGTGATAATGAATACTGACTCTTTATGAGCATTTCCTGTAGGTCCCCCCTAGTGGTAATGAATTCTCTCAGTGCTTGTTTGTCTAGAAAAGACTATTTATCATTCATTTATGAAGCTTAGTCTGGCAGTATATGGAAGTCTTGGCTGACAGTTTTTTTCTTTCTGCACTTTGAAAATGTCATCCCATTCTCTTCTAGTCTGCGAGGTTTCTGCCGAGAGGCCTGCTGTTTGTCTCATGAGGTTTCTTTTACAGGTGAGTGGTGCTTTTTCTAATTTTAAAATTTCCTCTTTCATTTTGACTTTAGTCACTCTGATTATAATATGCTGTGGCGAAGCCCTTTTGGTTATGTATTTTCCTGGGGATCACTGGTCTCTTGTATCTGAATGTCTAACACTCTTTGTATTCCTGGGAAGTTTTCATGATTATTTTCTTAAATGGGGTTTCTAAACTTTTTAATCTCTCTCCCCCTTCAGGAATACTGATAATTTGTAAGTTCAGTAGTAGTTCCAGACATCTGGAAGATTTTACTCATTATTTTTTATTCTTTATTTCTTATTTTTATCTGACTAGGTTATTTCAAAAGGCCTATCTTCCAGTTCTAAGATTCTTTCTCTGGCTTGGTCTAGTCTCTATTTAAAGCTTTCCAATGTATGTTGTATTTCCTTCAGTGAACTTTTCAGCTCCAGAATTTCTGTTTGATTTTTTCAATATAGCTATCTCCTTGATAAATTTCTCATTCATATCCTGAGTTGATTTTCTGACGTATTTGTATTGGTTTCCAGATTTCTCTTGCATCTCATTGAGCATCTTTAAAATCAATATTTGGAAATCTTTATTTGGCATAATGAGGAATTCTTTTTGACTGGGATCTGTTGCTGGACAATTGTTGTGGTCCTTTGGTGCTGTCATATATCCTTGCTTTTTTTGTTTGTTTGTTTGTTTCCTGTTTCCTTCAGTTGATACCTCTGCATCTGATATAGCAGTCGCTTGTTCTGTATTTTTAAATTGAAATTGCTTTTTAAGGGGAGAAATTTTTTCCTGAATATGTATATATTATTTTGGATGAGTAGGACACTTTGTTTTTGATTTTGGTTGCCTGTAGTAGTGCGATCTTTATGCATTCTTAAATAGTACAGAGGGTTAGTGATTATGATTTCGTTGGTAGCTTAGGGAACAGTTATTTGAGGTTGTGGTGTAGTTTTGCTGGGGAATTGAAAGCCAGCCAAGCCAGTCTTTGGTCTCCTGCAGTGGAATCAGTGGGCTGATATGCCTGATTTTAGGCCCAGAATAGCTTACTCTGGCAGTGGTGTTAGTGTGTCCTGGGGAGCCAATTCTTGGGACTTCTGGTAGCTTGCTCAGAAGCTGGTAGTTGGAGGAGCCTGCCAGGTATGTGAGTGGGTTCTCAGGCCCCTAAGCAATTGGCATGATGTGGGAGATGGCAGCAGCAGTGGAGCCACCCACTATGACCCAAGTGGTAATTATTGGTGTTACTGGTAGCTGCAATGGATTGGGCAGACCAGTCTCTAGTCCCACCACTGCCCGTAATAGGGTGGCGAGTGTTGTCGTAAGTGTGCTTAGGAAAGCTTGGTCTCCCTTGTCTCTTACTGACTGGGAAGCGGCTACAGCCATGTCACTTTGAACTTGACCTGAGGGTGGGGTGGGGTGGGGCCCAGCATTAAACTCTCAAAATGGTGCTGGCCATGGACTTGCAACGGAGAGGGCAGCACCCCTTTCAGGAAACTGGCTTGGGCAAGAATCCATGGACAGCCTGGTTTGCTCACATTTCAGTCTCATGGGAGCCCATGGAAGGGTGGTGGGAATTATATTAGGTGTATATAGCAGAGTTTGACCCTCTTTGCCTGGGTGGAGCTGAAGCTGCATCAGCTCAAACTCAGCCCAAGGGTGGGGCACTCCCTGGCTTTAAACTCTCAATATGGCACCTGGGCACTGTGACCAGAGAGGGTGGAGCCCTTCTCAGGTAGGCTGCACTGATAGGAAACTGTGGGGCATGCAGTTTGCTTGAGACTTGGTCCCACAGCATCTGGCAGCAGGATGGTGGGCACTGTTCCAGATACATGCTGCAAAGCCTGGTTTTCCTCCCCTCCCCAACCAGGCAAGGGCTGCAGCCGCATAAACCCAGACTCAGTCTGAGGGTGGGGAATAGCCCAGTGTTAAATTCTCAAAATGGCACCTTGGATCTACAACCAAAAAGGCCTGGGCCCCATCCAGGCAAGCAGTGTGGGTAAGAAACTGTGGAAAGTGATGTCTGCTCACATCTTTGTCTCAATAGCAGCACACAGCAGGGCAGTGGGGACCTTCTCAGGGGTGCATGGAAGGGCTTGAGCTCCTCTATCCTTCCTCAGGGCTATGCAGTGGCTGTAGGTGTGCCCACAGGTCCCTGGTATCTAGGCTCTCAGAATGGCACCCAGCTCAAGCTGCTCTAGGCTCAGATGCTATGAGATTCTTCATGAGTTCCCTTTCTGGAGAAACATCTCTGTACAGTTTTCAAGCAGCTCCCCATGTTAGGTCCAAAACCTGTGTGGTTAGGGGGTTCTCTTTCAGCCAAGACTGTAACAGCTCATCTCAGAGAGTGGAGCCATGGCATCTTCTCTCTGACTATCTCCCCATGTCCAGGAGCTTCTCCCAGCTGTTAGCCAGTACCTGGCCAAGCAAGTTGCCCTGAACCTCTTCTTACTCACTTCTAGTGCTTCCTGTCACTTTCCTGATGAATCCCAGCATTCTCTCCTAAACCATAAACTTCTTTTCTTTATAAATTACCCAGTCTCATGCATTCTGTTACATCTACACAAAAAGGTTAAGACAGCATCTTATAGGTAGAATACATTATTCTCTACCCCATTTTTGAAAATATTCATTGTGATCATTTGATGTAGGTGCTGTCTGCCCATCTTCTCCAACTATGAATTTATTCTTTTTCCATTTTTTATTAATAAGTATTTTGAAACTAGGCAGTTGCTCTGTTCTTTATCAATCTTTGTTAGTTTTTATAGAATTTTTTAAATTTAATAGGTTATTGTTTATATTTGTGTTCAAAATGTCCCAGATTTAGCCAGAATCATTCAATCTGGCCTTTCTGTCCTTCTGCTAGGTCCCCATTATTTTATGAGTACTTCTTTGCTTTCTTGTTTGACAAGAAGTATCAGGCTCATCTTGTACTTTACTGCTTTATCCCTTGTTTCAGTCACTTCTCCAAAGAACCAAGTTTTTTTTAAGGGAAAAGTGACATATAGAAGCCAAGATCTGTTGACAGGCATTCTCATGGCTGCTTTGGGGGAGGGTTGTTGCTCCAAGTCCCTTTCAGTGGACAAAGCTAGGGATATATGTATATATACACATATGCTTGCATCTTTATTTCTGTTCTAGATTTTATTTATTTGGTTGTTTGTTTATTTCTAGGTAGCCTATTTACTCTAGGCTCTGATTTTTTGTGCTGGGCTGGGAAGCATAGAGGCCTTCCTCTCCCTACTTGGGCCCAATAACTTGTGCTAGGTCATGCTCCCAAGTATATTTTCTATTCACACCGTGTGGTTAACCTCCACATACACCCCATCAGGTTTTTACACACCACATCAGGCCACCACTGGATCCAGATACTCATCTTTATCTGCCCTACAAAATGGATTTGTGATTAAATTATTCAGGAAAGAAAGGAAAAGGAAGAGAAGAAAATGAAGAAAGGAAGAAAAGAATTGAATTATTAACAGAAGGTAGGAAAAGGGAAGGGAAGAGAAAGAGGAACTTTAAAAAATCTTTTCAGCATTTTCTGGCTTCCATAAATTGAGACAAGAATTATGCAATTATTCTTTCTTTTTCTCTTCATTTAATATTCCCTTAACTCTGGCTTATTTAACAAATTACTATTTTTCAGTAGTTTGATTATGATGTTTCTTGATGTGGGTTTTCTGGTACCTATTTTAAATCAAAATTGAGCTTCTTGGATTGACATTTTTATAAAAAGGGGAAATTTGGACACACACACACACAGGGAGAATGCCATGTGATATTAAAGGCAGCAATTGGGGTGATTCAACAGAAGCAAAGGACTGCTAAAAACATCACAAGTTAGGAGACAGGTATGGAATAGATTTTTCTCCCACAGTCCTCAGAAGAAATCAACCTTGCCAGCAGCTTGATCTCTGACTTCTAGCCTCCAGACTATGAGACAATAAATTCCTGTTGTTCTAAGCAACTCAGTTTGTGGTACTTTGCTACAGTAGCTCTAGCAAACTAATACAAGTAAGTTTCTATTTTTCATCCTATTTGTAAAATATTTGGCCATTGTAACTTCAACTATTTTGATCCCCATAGAAGGTTGCTATGCACATTTCTGGAGCCTTTTCTCTGTGTAGCTCCTTCTCTGGTAGTACACCTCACAGATGGCTACTGCGTCTACCTCCTTGTCCTCTGATTTTTGTCTCCTCAACTCCGAACACGATTATACCTGTCTGCTTTAGATCCCACTCTCTCTGCATCATAATTTAGAAAATGTGTTCAGACTGAAAGGGTGATTGTGAGGCTCACCTCATTTGTATCCCTTCTTCCAGGGACCATAATTCTATGTCCTTTTGTCAATTTCTGAAAGACTTCTTGTATAATTTTATCTATTTTTAGTTGTTTTTTAATGATAAGAGGGTAAACTCATATCAGCTACTTCGTCATAGCCAGAAATAGTAGTAGTACCACTTCATTAGATATTTTAAGAGATTCTATAATTTGGTTTATTAATTCACCTCATATATAGACAACAGGTGCAGATTGATTTTCTAAATATCTTTTTATGTTTGGAACATATGAAGTGTTATTAATTCTTATCCAAGTTAGAGAAACCATTTTTGATAAAGCAGTAGTAATGGAAATGCCAGTATCTATTAAGGATTGTTAGTCATTTAAAGACATAAAGACATAAATTAAGCCCATTACGTGTTTTGAAAAACATCATTTTTGAAATTCTAAGTAATTTTGTGATTGTCTTTTGAATTTACCAGTGTAGGCTTTTTAATTTTACTTTAATTCTCTTTAAAACAGTAATCTCCTTTCTTTAGCTTTACCTAAAGGGTCCTGAAGAGACATTAATTTGGAATACTTCCATCATTGGAAGTATTTGCATAGCAATTGACAAAGGTTGACCAATGTATGATAGAGATTTGGTTTCTTTTTGTTCAAAAGCTTTCTTTGATAGAGAAATTGATATTGGTATAAACACAAATCATATACCAGAGAGAATTCCCCCAATGGTTAGAAAAATAAAAAAAACATTTTAATGCTTGGTTCTCATGGCAAGAAATATCAGAATCTTCAAGACAAACAGAGATAGACCAATCAAATAAAGACTAATAAGGAAACAGATTCTGCACTTCTTGTCAGCTGCCAACCTGACAGAGACCCAATTTCTGACATCTACCACATGTCAACTGTAAAATTCAAAATCATATTTCACCACTATTGTCACCAGAGACAGATTTGATCATAAAACAGTTACGAGCAGAGCCAAAGAGCTCCACTCATCATGCATGAGATTTGCCAAAGGAGTCAAGTGAAATTAAACTGAGAAGGCAGTTGGTCCAGGTCCAGGCAAAATATGCCACCAGACTACATGTTTATCTTGCTTTGATGACTGAACACAGGTGGATTATAACTTAATGGAACTTTCAAGAATGATCGTCAAAGGCGACTCTGAGACAAGTGCATTCATAAAAAGACAATAGTTGCAAAGAATGCAAAGGACAGACTTCAGAATGAAAGATTTGTCAAATATAAAACACAACAAAGAAAAAAATGTAAAATTAATAAGATTGTTTGGTGAATGTTCATCTACTCATGGTTGAAAATCTTTAATCTTTTCGAATGTTTATCATATTCATATTTGTAAACAATGTGACAGTCTTCAAATATCAGCATATCAAGAATTTATTATTGTGAGGACAAGAACCAATCAAGGTGACTCCCTTATTTTTAATTTTTCTTCCTGACTGTGATATATAAAGCATATAGTTGTATTAGCAGCAAGACAAATGTTAGATAGCAATTCTACACAACCTATTATCTCTGCTGCTTTGGTGAGTTGATTGCCCTCTTTGTGATCCAGGTTTCTCATCTGTAAAAGGTGGATGGTAATAAAGTTATATTTCTCTGTGAGTTGTTATAAGGATTAAATTAGTGTGCAGCAGTGCCTGCAATATAGTAAGCAATTTAAAAATGCTTGCCATTTTTGTTATTAAGTCGATGGAAGTGATTCAAGGCAGAGGGAAAAGATGATGCAGGAGAGGAGAATTTCTGCAGTGATGTCCTTAAGGAGGTGAGGATAGGTTGATGGAGTCTGGGGGCCAAGTGGAAACTTTGGTTTTGGACAGAGCCATAGATGATTTGTCCACACAAGCATGATGCAGGACAAAGCACATGTGTGCAACAGGGGACAGGGTGTATTAGAAGTGTGGTGGAGGCAGCCTGGAGAAGCTTTTTCTCTAGACTGCTCACATTTTCTCCATGAATTAGGAGCTAATGTCATCAGCTGGAAGTGAGAATAAGGAAGAAAGTACTGGAGGAGGAAAGAGATGTGATGATGTCATCATCTCAGAGAGCAGTAGGGTATATTGACAAAGACAATGCAGTAGGACCCTAAGGGCACAATCTGACATACCAAGGACTATGGCAGAGAATATTATTGACATAGTCTGAACATGCTGTTTTTATGTTTTTAAAGGGTTTCAGATCTAAGACCAAATTCAACTTTATGTTGGTTTTAAATCCTACAAACAACTTTATAGAAGTGGTAATGGTAGTTTTTATTCTTTTTTTCTTTTTTGTGTCGTATTAACAAAAAGTAATGTTTTTTTATCCACTGTGATATTTTGGCTATATTTTAACAAATCCAAAGGAAATTCTTGGTTGATATAAGCACATTATTTTATATGCATACCTGCTTTATGGATGTATGTGAATTGGTTTTAATGATAAAATGTAAGAGTGGAGAAATTTAGCAACTGTGAGGGTCCACCTGGGCTTATTGGCTGCGAATAAACGATGGAACCACTCACCCTAGGTTCTGAAGGTACATAGAAGTTGGAGAGTGGGATAGCACAGGATCACCAAGACAGAGGGAAAGGAAGTTAAGGTTGTAGCAGGAAGTTCATGTAGGGAGGACTTACGTAGTCTCAGCTGGTTAAAGAGAGACTAAGCACGTGAGTGAGTGAAGTTCAGGGAAAATGTGTTAGGATCAATAGATTATGGAAAGGGTTAGTTATCGGTTATAGCTTGTTCTGGGAGAAAGCAGCTGAGCAACTTAGGGGACGATATTATGGAGTAGAGGAGGTCAAAGACCGAGGAAGTTCGTGATTATCCATATACATGTGGAAAAATCGCTGTCATTATTTTAAGACAATGATATCCAGGCCTTGGTAGAATCACATCCTCATGCATCCCTAATCTTAAAAAATATATTTCATTTTTTCTTAACCATCAACTGTAAACACTTCAGTCTTTTAGAAAGGAAAATTCACAGTGAGGTAGCCTCTTCACAGTTAAGGTAGCTGTATAGTGTGGATACACTGTTCATATAATTTTTTGATGAAATGAAGATTATAAGATAGAAATGAGACCTGGATATTTTCCTCTTCACACTCACGTGATCCATTCTCAAGGTACTCTGTATCTGGAAGAGAAAATCAAATGTCATGTCGCCTCTGAACTAGTAATTCATTAATTTATCCCTTCCAAAGAATACATTTTGAGGGATTTGATATTTTTAGAGATATTAAATGGAAGTTACCATCCATAATAAAGAGACATTAAAACTCATATGAGTACATTAGAAAAGCTGGTGGTACATCTCACTTGACTTTAATTTAAAATATTAAAAAAATGGAAGATTCCTTTCATCTATGAATGATCCATAACATTCCTCTCTTCTTTTATGCAGTTTTAGTAAATCACTAATTTTCTAGTTTACAAAATAAAAGGCATGTAAAACATTTCTAAAATTAACTAATGAAAACGAACATTGTAGACGCTTTAAAGAAAAACACTGAACAAGATTATTTACCTATCTGTAGTGGTATCCCCAACTCCACTTTGTCACAGTGACAGGAGAGAGGCTTCTACTACCCTTATGAGATTCTGTAGTTTCATGTTCAAGAGCCTGGACTTTGAAGTGAATCAGAAATATCAAGCACTACTGCCAACAGCATTATTGGCCTAGCCTGGATGTTGTGTTTATGTTTTCACAGTGGATTAGATTCATGCCCAGTTTCCACTTGGTGTTAGAAATAAATCCTGCCAGCAGCTTTAAAGAAGTGAGGATGGTGGCTTTTTATTCTTTGTTTTCCTGTCTATATTTAATCAAAAACAAAAAAAGGTTTATATCTACTGGGGTATGTTTATAAAGTGATATTTTTGCTAAAAATTTAAACTCTCCAAAAGTAATCCTTTCTGGCAATAAACAAAAATACTTTTCATATGTACCTACTTAATTTATATGCAGTGTTAAAAGGTAAAAAAGAGTGTAAGTCGGCATAACTACGAGTTCACTTAGGTCTTCGTAAACAGTTCAGTTGAAAATTAGAGCTTTTTTATGAATAAATCTATAATATAATCAAGTTAAACATTTTAGGTGAGCTGTTTGTGAGTCATCAAAACTTCTTATTTAACTTGTGATTTTCCAAATGCTACAGTCATTTCATTTTAATAATCAGGAAGTAAATTGAACCATGGTTTCAGGACTAGGTAATTGGCTTTATGAAGACTGTATTTTCTGAGTCTTCATTTCAGTTTAAAAAGGAGCCTATTATCTTAAAAAAGAGGCTAAATAATTCTTGTCAGCATCCTGACATCAGAATGGGCTTGATCTTTTGAGTAAGAATGATTCTTGTTTTATTAAAAGAATCAGCAAACTAATCTTAAGTGTTTTGTGGCATTATTAAGTCTTTTAATTAAGCGAGGTAGTCTATAAAGTTTTCAACTGCATTAATAAGACTATTTTTATTATTACTAACATTCACTCCTTCTCCCATTTATAAATCAGTCTGCACATACAGAAAAAAGATAGATGCTACTCCTCCTCCTCAAGTGGTGAGTCCTTTACAGAGATGAATGATGTGTGTAAGCATGCCCTTTTCATGAAGAAATATGATATTTTGCTTCTTGAGATCCCTATGAAGCATTGTGGATCAAGTTCGGCTACAACTAGTACAAAAACCTGGGAATGAGAAGCGCTTTAGTTTGCCTATTTGCCCATCCTAGACAATGACTTCCTTCTTATGCCCACTGTTAGTAAGATGCTTTTCTGCACTTCATTCCTTCTTTTGGTTTGGATTTCTTCTTCTGTGTAAAGCTAGGATTTACTTCACGTTCACTTTTTATGCATAGCGGGCCATCCTTCTCAGCAGGTCCTTTTGCAGTATTTGTGGACCCCTCATGGCACAGTCAGGACTGTTTGGGCTTCTTATACCATATTCTGGACTGTGGAAAGAAAACCACATTTTCTCAAGGTCTTTAGGATGCTTTAGCATAATTTGAAGAGGGAGGCCCCCCTCTTCTGGTGAGAGCTTAGACACAGTTCTTCTATCTCTTTCCAAAACAGACATTCCTCTCTTGCCCAAGACAGAGAAACAACAACTTCCTAAGCACAATCAAATTTAATTTGCCTCTCCCCAAATTAGGGTTTGTTCTTACTGACTGTTGCTGTTTCTGACACTGGTGTTTCTTTGCTTAGTGACTTTTTCGGGTTTGTTATATAAAGTCTGTATTTTTTATTGTGCAGCCACTGAAGTCTCTGCTCGGTTAGTTTAGTTGTCAGTCACATTTAGTCATTTTTCTTCAATAAATTCTCCTTGGATTTTTTTGCAAGACTTCAGTTACTTTCCTGAGTTCATAAGAGTTGATTTTGGCAATTTTATTCCAGTGTTCTTATTGTTTTTTTTGGAGGGGCAGACTTTGAGAGGTTTTTGCTCCACTATTCCAGAAGCGCTTTTTGAGCTTGAATTTTTTTTGACTTCATGTATAAAAAATTCATGTGGATGCCAATTTGTCATTAAAATTGCTTCAGCAAGATTTTATTTTTCCTTTGCACTCAGCACCAAGGCCAGAGCATGTCAGTGTGTGTGTGTGTGTGTGTGTGTGTGTGTGTGTGTGTGTATGTGTTGGTTTTTACTGTGTATACTTACTTTTAAAATAAGGCTGTGACTCGTAGGAGACTCATGTTTGTTCAGAGGGAGTCTGTAGTCTGCATTTCCATGAGTGGGTACTAGGCTTTCTAACGTGTTTCATTTGCTCCACAGAGCCAGAAGAGAGGGAAGCTCAATGTCACAATGATTCCACCCCTCACAGAAAATGATCCCTGCCACTGGCTTTCTCCTCAGGATTTCCATTTGCTGTATTTAATTACTGGCCTTTGTGGTTCCTTCAAATTCTTGCCATTTATGCAATCATTCGACTGTTTAAAATGTACTTTATATAGTTTCAAAGTTGATTCATTGAAAGTTCAAACTTCATCATGTGCCATTTGTCAGAAATAGGAGTCAGATGTTTCTTTTTAACGAAAAGTTTTCCCCAAGATTTTTCCATCTCTTGTTTTAGCTCCACAAGTAGTAACAAAAATTTAAAATCAAACCCCTGGATTAATTTTGTAGTGGGATTTTTTCACTGTTGCTACTATTAATATGTTTCTGTTTTGCAGCTTTATTGGAGAAGGAATACTACCTGAAGATCAATCAAGTAATACTAGATAGTACTTATGCCTATGCTATCATTTCAAAAACATCCAGAGTTTTCCATTATTTTTCAGTGTGTACTTCTAATCCTGATATGGAAATCAATTAAGTAAAAAGAGGAGCTGCCTTTGACTTGATCTGTTGGACAGTGATGCGATGACTACTGTAAAGCAATCTTGGTCAACGATTAAGATGTTGCCCACTAGTACTCACTTACTTAATATATGCTACACACACACACACACACACACACATTTACATAGTGTACTCTTTTGAAAATTCACTTACCTTTTTCTTATATGCAAACACAATAGTGTACATTTAGATTTTAGTCTAGTCCAGAGAAATAAAATTTATTATGCTTTTTTTTTACTATGTTTGCCACTTTTACCTCTCATGAACGTTGTAGTTATGACTAATCAGTCATGACAACTTACCTTCTAAGTTCAGACATGGTCTTATAAACCTGCTTAACATGGTATACTGGGCAGCCCCTGCTAATTCATCATAGTTGGCACAGTGTGTGAGACTTACCTGCCATCCATGATTAATGACTACTATGTTAGAATTTATGTATTATATCTTAAAATCTTAAAGAGACATCACTAAGTCTGTAAAGGTGTCTAAAATCGAAGGCATCTCAAGTTATTAAAACCAGCATTCTTTTGTAAATGTATGTAGATTCCTCTCGATTTACTACAAATATTTAAACAATTATATGCTATATTCTAATTCTTTTACTTTTTATCAAATGTGATGAAAATGTCTTGATTTGAGTTTCTAAAAGGACCCCTGGATTGCAGGTGTTGAAATGTCCTGGCAGTCAAGGTCAAACTGTGTAGTATTGTAGCATCCTGAGAAAGCACAAGTTGGCATGTAGCATAGTTGGAGAGGACAGAATCAGTATTAGAGGAGGCACCTAAGATAGATTACCAAGATTTAATTTGAAGACACTATAAACTTTGCGAAGATAGTACTAAACATAGAGTTGTACAAGTAAATTTGGGGAAGGATTTAGGAATATAGCCAAGGTAAGAAGACATGAGAATTTGCAACATTGTCTCTCCAGAGTAATTGAGCTTACCTAAATGGTATTGCTCTCAATTAGGATACATTTTTATGAAATCATAAAAGAAATTATTAGCTTTTGCACTATAGAATCTTAGATTACATTTAAAATATACCTCATAATATATTATACCTCATATATACTGTGTGAAACCTCTTTGGCCATGCAAAATATCATCGTTTTCATTTTACAAGTTTATCCTAATAGTTCTTGCTACAGGGGAAACAAATGTCTCATCATGTTGGTAGATGTACTTAATAGAAACATTTTTGAGAGTTTAATTACTCTTCTCATATGTAATTAACCAAAAATTGTTTTCATTTTTAGCCATAGAAGTATTTTTCATAACAGCTTCAGTTTATCAAAGTATATATGGCAGTACCATATAATGCACTATGATTTTGACATTTTAAAATTGTTCTTTCTCTACTTTATTACTGTTTTAAGTTGTGAACTTCTATTTCAGAATAAAAAATATACCTTGAATTAAAGTATTAGATTTTTGAGGTCAAAGCCAAATACTACACAATAATAAATTATTGAGTACCTTTATGATGCAACACTGTGATAGACTCTCATAAATTAATTGTGAATCAAAGAGACATTGTCCCTACACTCACAGAGTTTATAATCTAGTAAAGAATATAAAAAATGAAGCATAATTAAAATAAGAGGTTATGTCAAAGAAAAATCTGCAATCAAGTAAGGAGAGCCTTTATTCAAAAGATTGTTTCAATAAAGGGAGGAGAATACTGTAATAAGGAGGGGAAACTATTATAGTGAAGAGGGGTCTCTGACTGTAAGATCTGCAAGGTCAGGCAAAAAGTGCTTTTCATTTACAGTGAAGAGAAGGAACCACGCACAGAAGAATGGAATGAGGTGACATGATTGCAAAGTTGATGGTTTTTCCCTAAGGTCAGGGATTCTCTCTGTAGGGGCCCTTAAGGAAGGGATATTCTGTGTCCCAAAGCTCTAGGCTAGGCCACAGTTCCGGGGCCTAGTGGAAGAAGAGAATCCTGACCAAAGTTTGGGTAAGTCAAGTTAGGGGACATTTTGTTCTGGTTGACCAGTGTGGACAAATTGTGGAGCTCATTATTCATGACACAAAGAATAGGAGCTTGGAGGGTACGTGTCTGACCCTGTCCTAGGGTTAACAAGCCATCTCTCCAGGAGTCTTACCGGAGTCGTATGGGGAGGTGTGGTTCTTTGTAGTAAGTTGTTTCCCCGAATGCAAAAGGTAGGCGGATTTCTTTACCTATTTCTGTTTTCCAGAAACACAGGGCTCAGGTAAAATTGTGTGCGTCATTCCATGTTGTCCACGATAAAGCTATGATGGCAGATTTGCAGAATGCTATGGAAACACCAAGAGCAAGTCCAGGAGGAAGTGAATCCAAGTCTGACTGTAACAATGAGTAGGAGTTAAAGAGGCAGAGGGAGGGATGAGTGAATTGAAAGGCGAGGAATGTATAATTCACAGGCAGAATATATATATATTGCATACCTGAAAGAGTCAAAAACACATTCTCCACAGATTCATTATCTTTCACAATTAGAGTTTCATCTGCGTGTGTGTGTTCATGCAGTTGTACGTTCACTTAGCGTGAGGCACTAGGAAACCAGAGGATGGTTGATGTTTGTTTGGAAGGTCTAGCTCGCCAGTTCCAGGACCCCAGTGGTAAGGCCTGCCAGGAATTACAGGAGCACCAGTGCGGAAACCCAAAGCAGAGCCCAGTGTTAGGCAGAATGAGGAGGATGTATATTTGGCGGAGACATACGCAGTGAGGGGAGAAAGGAATGGGCTTTGGGCCCCTGGTATGTTAGCGCCTGAATCTGGATGGGAAGCGTGGTGAGAAGAAGAGCAAGCAGTTTGGATCACCAATTCCAGGAATTTTGCGAAGACCCCTGTCCTTTACTTAGGATTAATTCTCCCAGAGTTCTAAGTGAAGTGTTTCCTGCTTCACTCAGGTTTAGCTCGGAATCTGAGGTAGCACTTCACTGCTAATAGTGATGGTTAAGCACTGTGTGGAATTGTTGGTATATATTCAACCATTTCAGTTAGGTACTGCCATTATCTTCAGATATATAGTGGTGAGGAAAGAGTGACAGAGAAATTTAATAATTTTCCAGGGGCACCAAGTAATTAATGATGGCACTCACCTTGCAAACTCAGACGATCTGGCTCCCTAGTCTGTGTTTGTAACCACCATACCGTCTTGCCTCCTGGCATCCAGACGCCATGGTGACCAAAGTCAGAGGGGCAAAAGGAGATGCCATGGGGCTTGTAGGGATGTGGTTTAGTCTGAAGATCAAGTGCAGACTGCACCATGTCTCACATCTTGGAGCTCCTTCCAGATGTCTGTGTCTCAGGCATATTTGTTAGAGCAGAGGAGAGAAGACATCAGTGCTTTCCAAATGCAAATGGTTCCAGATTGATTAATAAATTACCAAGTCTTCAACACGAGTTATTCAGTAGTTTTGCGGTACTTAGAGGAAGACAGAAAACGTCGGGATGCCTAAAGTGAAGGTAGGGAGCACTGAAAAGAGAAAAACGCAGCAAGAAAGGAACCTTCCCCTCTCCTCATGTACTCTGCTGGGCTTAGCCTGAAACATGAATTTAAATCCAGTTTGCTGAGTGTGACAGCTGCTACCGATAAGGACAGGAATGATATCCTATCTCTGATTCTCAGTGTCTTCTAAGTAGTAAATCCATACTGATCTATGTTATTTGCACTCAGTTCCACAAAATCATCCTTTTTTAAAATCTGAAACAGTATTTTGTGTCTGAAGATAAAGTGTCTCACAATACTTTTTCTACTTAGATTTTTGTGAAAGTTGTTAAGTTTTTAAAGAGCTGATGCCTCAGGAATGACAATGAAATACATCACTGAGCTATCAATGCATAAATCTGTTTTCAGAATGTTCTGTATTTGAGAATGCCTAGTTAGGATCCACAGAGTTGTTATAGTCATTTTTACTCCATAAAAACTTTGATTTGGGAACATAGGACGTGGAATTCTGCCCCAAACTTTAAGAATTCTTTCATCTAATGACCCTTGTACCATGCTTTCCCATCAAGATTATTTTAATATTTTTCCTGCTGTACCTACTCTTTATTCAGACCTCAGCAAAATAGGATGTTTAATGGTGAAATTGATGTAAAAATTTAATTTTGTCCATATAGTAAGCATAGCATGCATGATCATAGGAAGGCTATGTTTGGGCTAGATAAGTCCTTTTTCTTTTATAATTTGAGCATATTCCCCGGTCTTTTGTTACATGAATAACACAATACTTTATTTCTTTGAAGTAACTTTACCACTCTCAGAGCTTGTTAGACATCTCTGCTTTTAGGAACATGTTGCTTTAGATAGTTAAACAAAGAGGGACAATCGAATCTTGCAAAATTACATTCTAAAACTATCAGTACCTCAACTGTTTTTAAAAATTAATATTTATTTGATTATTAAAATTATAGAAAAGTATAAGAATGTATTATACACTTAGCTACTCTCCAGCATAATAGCAATTGTAAGCATTGCATATTTGCTTCATATCTTTAAATAAAATTCTAAATTTTAAATTTATATAAGCATATGTTTATATAAAGTTGAAATTTCATTTTATCCCCTATTACCAAATTTCCCTTTGTCTCCATACCCTCCCATCTTCTGACTACCACTGTTAAAAATAGAGTGGGCTTCCTCCTAAGATAGCTTTCATGCTCTTACATATACCTATAGGTGACCATAAATAAGTTATATTTTCTCATGTTTTGAAAAAAAACCCAACAATACATAAATTATATGTATCATTCTATAATGTTATTTTTTATTCAACATTTGTTTTTGAGATCTATATAATATGCTAACCTTTTAAAACTGGTAATGTCTTTTTAAAACAAACATCAGCAGCTGTGTTAATAAATGAGATCTGCGATACTATTGTTAAAAACAGCATCAAGCAGGTAGGTAGGCTACAGGCAAGAATTATAATGTAAAAAGAACTCAGCAAGAAGCATGACTGAACTGCAAAGCCAAGTGGAAAGGGCACATGTGCAGGGTTCCACAATAATGCTAATCATTATAAAAATGCTGACCTGAAGTATATTTTAGAGGAACAATGAATAAATCACCATTTGAGTGCAGTAACTGTGTGTTCCTATTTTATTATTCCTCATTGTTTTATTCAAGCACACACTTAAATTGTCTTTCTACCTTTAATGGCTAATGGTGCAAAGTGCTAATGATATTAATAGTACACCGTGGGGGATGAAAGAACTCTTTTTTCAGACCTGCCATAAAAGGACAGTATAGAGTAATTTGTAAAATTTGCAGTAAATCAGACCTAAGCCCTATCCATGAGCCGCCGTTTTCTCAATCGGCACTAGTGATAGTCTACTTCACCAAATTTTTATGAGGATTATGGAAGATGATACACGTAAAATGTTTATCAGAGTTAGTCCTCAGCAAAGAATAGTTATTTTTAAAGACTATTATTGATTAATATTCTATATTTAAAGAATGTCAAGAAAACTGATTAATAGAATGACTTCATGTAAAGATCGCTGATCACTTATAAAGTGAATTATATCAATAAATGGGTGGATTATATCAATTTAGAATGCTGAAAGGCAGCATATATTTTTAATTTTTTTACTGTTTATCGATTGGCCATGCTTCACACCAGACATCTATTATATCCACCTTGGTTCTGTTTGAAATCCTTACCTGTTGTTTTCTTCTGCCTTTTTGAAAACACTGTATAATTCAATATGAATGTTTCTCTCATATCGTCCCTGTTTTTCCCATTTTCTCTCCTTCCCTCAGGGACTGCCTTATGTTCCCATTTGCTCTCATTCTCTTATATTCACATTTTCTTTGCCTTTATTTCTCTCTCAATATATTATCACATTTCTTCCTGATGTTTACCATAAGCCAATCTAATTTACCTTCGTAAGTATTTAATGAGTTATTTGCAGCATGAAGTAGGGAAAATTACATCTTCTCTTTTGTGAGTTCTTTTTCTATCCCTTAGATGTAGGTAAATACAAAAAGAAAAGCTACTTTTGCCTCTTGTTCTAATTCTACAAGCTTATCCCTAGAGATATTGTGTACTAGTTTAACTAATTCCTGCCTTCCTGACTCTGAAATCTTTAGCTCAGTCTTCTCTCCTGGACAACAGACTTGTGTTAGTCAGTGTTCTCCTGAGAAATGAAACCAATGGGATGCTTGTAGATACAGAAGAGGAAATTAGCTTGCATAATTATGGAGGTTGAGAAGTCCTACAGTTTACAGTCTATTAGCCGGAGAACCAGGAAAGCCAAGTGGTGTAATTACATCTGAAGGCCTGAGAACCAGGTGAGCTAATGGCATAAATCTTGGAGTTCAAAGGCCTGAGAACCAGGAGCTCCAACGCCTAAGGGCAGGAGAAGATGGATGTCCTGGCTCAAGAGAGAGAGAAAAACTTAACCTCCCTCTGCCTTTTGGTTCTATCTGGGCCCTCAACAGATCGGATAATGTCCACTCACGTTGGAGAGAGCAGATCTTTACTCAGTCTCCTGATTCAAATGCTAATCTCTTTTGGAAACACCCTCACGGACACTCCCCAAAATAATGTTTTTACCAGCTATCTGGGCATCCCTTAGTCCAGTCAAGTTGACACATATAATTAACCATCACAAGACTCCTTTCTTCAACTGCTTCTGTATATCTCATCTTGACACCTCCAAGACATTTAAAGGAACTATTAGGATAATTTTTATTTACACTTATCTATTCTGTGCTTTTTTTTTTCTCAACTGTAAAATGAAGAGGTTCGATGAGTCAACTTCCATCTAAGTGTTCTACATTTCTAATGATCCATGCTTGTTCTCTCTTCTTTTCACATTCAGACAGCTTCTTCACAGAATAGAAAACAAAAGGGAAGAGCAATGCAGGAATGTACTCATTTCCCTCTCCCTTTTTTCTTTCTTTGTTCATTCATTCAAAAGTCTATATTTCTTTGTCTTGCCAAATTTTGCATAGTGTGCAAAGATTAGTAAAACATTATCCATGTCTTCACTGAGCTCTCTTGAAAGTTATGGATACAGCCTCACTACCGAATTAGTATTTTCTAACATCTTATGTGCTATAATAGTGATTTGTACAAAGTGGTATGGAAAGAAATATTTCACTTTTCTAATGGACGTCAGGGAAAGAATCAAACGAAACATCTGAGCTGAGCTTTAAAAAATAATGAGATTTAATAGGAATGAAAGTATGGAACAGGGCATCCCAGGCAGAGGAACAGCTCACAGAGAGGACATAAAATTATGCAAATGAAAGGCTTATGTTTCAGAATTGAAAATTCATCTAGGGTATGAAAAGTACTATTTTGTTTTGTTTGTCCTTTTGATAAAAGCTAAGAGTGGTAAGAGATAAGATGGAGAAGATAACATAAAATTAGTTTTAATCCTTGTTCCTTGAGAAGAAATATCTGTGACTGAAACTTTTTTTCTCCTAAATAACTTCATTGATCTGTTTTCACCCATTACTTTTTCTCATTTTTTTATCGTTAGTAAAAAAAAAAAAATACTCGTGATTTATGAAGTTCTTGTAGGCAGATGCTTGTTTTTATATAATTCCTTATAATCTTTGAGTTCATTTCTTTTCATATAAGGCTTATAAGAAATTCTTACAGGCTAATTCCAAGATTAACATCTAAGGTACTAATACACAGTACTGCATTTTCAAGGAAGCATTTATAAATCCAGCTTTCTTATTTTTTATCCCCACATGAATTTAGTATGCTCTTAGCCAGCACAGCCATTAGGAGAGAAGAGCAGGTGGTAAGTGGTCCACATGTATGAGGAAAAACAAAAGAAGTATTTCCTCCCAGAAGGCTCATCAAAGAAATGAACATCCAGGAAATAATTCTAGAACAGGGGAGTGATGTTTGAAAATTGGGAATTGGTGTTCAGAGTCACTGACACACAAAGCATTTATTAAGGGAGGATCAGATTGTCAGTCCAGTTGTAAATAGCCAAAGGTCGAAAGACTGTCATACTCAGTATTCCACAGTGCTGATTTTCCTTTTTGTTCTTTTGGCCTATTCTATTTTTGGTGTGTTACAATCATCCATCTTGCAAACCTGCCTCCTACTTCTAATTAATTCCAGACTCCAGTCTCAAGAGCCCATCTCCTTCTCACCTACATGGAGACTGATAAATAGTGGAAGGCGTTTGGCCATCTCAGCCTGTGACCATTAGGAGGCAAACCTTCTGGGATGCATTAGTGCTACTGCCTGGCGAGAGCCAGATGGGAAACAAATTGCTTCAGAGGCTCAGGGTTAAGCAGTGGAACTACGTTCTCAGAGGGAAAAGCAAAGAAACACAGCTAAATATTAGACTTTGGCTTTATTCTGCACCAATATTTATTTGCTTTGCACTTTTAAGCCATGGCATGGTGGGAGTTGCTGTGGGGTAGGGCAATTAGTGTGTAAGAAGATACAATTAGAAAACTATGCTCAATCTGTTCCACATCAGTAGTCTGTGTTAGGCAGGGAAACTGTGGCCTTCTGATTTCAAGATTGTTCTTTTTTTAAGCACCAAAGGAGGCAAGAAAAGCTTCATCTTTCTCTGCTGCGCCCCCCCCCCTTTTTTTATTTTAGGGTATTGCGAGTGTATAAACATTATGGTTACACTTTATGTCTTTGCCTCACCCAAGTGCGGCTTAAAGGCATGCCCTTCCCCCCTACAGTGCTCCCCGTGTCCTTTAGTTGTGGAGTTACCCCCGCTCCCCCCTAATCCCTGGAGGGTATTTCTGCCATGTCATCACACTAGTGTTGATCAGTTAGTACCAATTTGATGGACAGTACAAGTGGAGCCCATTCTTCTGCTCTTGTGGTGCCTCACTTTGATAATGGGCTTAAATTTAATCCAGGAAAGTGTAAGAGGTTCTAGATCACTGTCATTTCTTATGATTGAGTAATATTCCATTGTATACATATATCAAATTTTAATAATCCACCCATGGATTGGCGGGCACTTGGGTTGTTTCCACATCCTTGCAATAGTGAATTGTGCTGCCACAAACATTCAGGTGCAGATGTCTTTACCATAGAATGTTTTGTGCTCTTTTGGGTAGATGCCTAATAGTGCTATTGCTGGGTAAATGGTATTTCTATTTTTAGCTCTCTGAAGTATCTCCAAATTCTTTTCCACAGAGGTTGCACTAATTTGCAGTCCCACCAGCAGTGTAAGAGTGTTCCTGTCTCTCCGCATCCTTTCCAGCATTTGTTGTTCTGGGATTTTTTGATAGAGGCCAGTCTCACTGGGGTTAGGTGATATCTCATTGTGGTTTTGATTTGCATTTCTCTAATGATTAGAGATGTTGAGCATTTTTTTAATATGTTTTCTGGCCATTATTCTTTCTTCTTTTGAAAAGTTTCTGTTCATTTTCTTTGCCCATTTGTTGATGGGGTTGTTTGATTTTTTCTTGCTGATTTTCTTGAGTTCTAGATAGATTCTGGTTATCAGCCCTTCATCAGATGTGTAGAGAGCAAATATTTTCTCCCATTCTGTAGGCTGTCTATTCACTGTAATGATAGTTTCCTTGGCAGTGCAGAAGATTTTTAATTTGATTAGATCCCATTTATTTATTTTTGTTGCCGTGGTGATTGCTTTGGGGTTCTTCTTCAAGAATTCCTTGCCTAGGTGGATGTCTGAAAGGGTCTTCCCAACATCTTCTTTTAGAATTCTTAAGGTTTCATGCCTTAGGTTTAAGTCTGTTATCCATCTTGAATTGATTTTTGTGAGAGGTGAGAGGTGGGGGTCCAGTTTCATTCTTCTGCATGTAGCTATTCAGTTTTCCCAGCGCCATTTATTGAAAAGAGGTTCTTTTCCCCAGTGTATATTTTTGTCAGCTTTGTCAAAGATTAGATTACCATATGTGGATGGTTTCATCTCTGGATTCTCAGTCCTGTTGCAGAGGTCAATGTCTCTGTTCTTGTGCCAGTACCATTATGTTTTAGTTACTATAGCCTGATAGTACAGCTTGAAGTCTGGTAGACTGATACCTCCCAGTTTGTTCTTTTTACTTAAGATTGCTTTGGTTATACGAGGTCTTTTCTGGTTCCATACAAAGCGCAGAATTATTTTTTCCAGGTCTGTAAAGAATGATAATGGGATTTTGATAGGGATTGCATTAATTCTGTAGATCACTTTAGGTAGTATGGACATTTTAACGATATTGATTCTACCAATCCATGAGCAAGGTAGGTTTTTCCATCTGTTTACATCTTCTACAATTTCTTTTTTTAGTGTTTCATAGTTCTCCCTGTATAAGTCTCTCACATCTTTCGTTAAATATATTGCTAGATATTTAATTTTCTTCAAGGCTATTGTAAAGGAATTGCATTTTTGATTTGATCTTTGGCTTGACTATTGTTGGCACATATGAATGCCACAATTTGTGTGTATTGATTTTGTATCCTGAGACTTTGCTGAATTCATTTATCAGTTCTAGGAGTCTCTTAGATGAATCCTTGGGGTTTTCTAGATATAATATCACATCATCAGCAAAGAGTGAGAGTTTGATGTCATCTGTCCCCACTTGGACACCCTTAGTACCCCTCTCTTGCCCGATTGCTGTGGCAAGGATTTCGAGCACTATGTTGAGTAGAAGTGGAGATAGAGGGCAGCCTTGTCTAGTTCTGGTTCTAAATGGGAATGGTTTCAATTTTTCCCCATTCAATATGATATTGACAGTGGGTTTGTCATAAATGGACTTGATAATTTTAAGGGATGAGCCATCTATGCCTATTTTGATGAGAGTTTTTATCATAAAGGTGTGTTGGACTTTGTCAAATGCTTTTTCTGCATCTATTGAAAGAATCATATGGTCTTTGTTCTTACATTTATTTATGTGGTGAATTGCATTTATAGATTTGTGTATGTTAAATCAGCCTTGCATCCCTGGAATAAAGCCCACCTGGTCATGGTGAATTATTTTTTTGATGTGCTGCTGAATTCTATTTGCTAAAATTTGTTGAGGATTTTTGCATCTATATTCATGAGGGATATTGGTCTGTAGTTTTCTTTTTTTGTTGTGTCCTTTCCTGGCTTTGGTATCAAGGTGATATTGGCTTCATAGAATGAGTTAGGAAGGATGCCATCTTTCTTGATATTGTGGGATAATTTCTGTAGTATAGGTGTGAGTTCTTCTTTGAATGTTTGGTAAAACTCTGAAGTGTAGCCATCTGGTCCAGGACTTTTATGTTTTGGGAGGTTTTTGATTGCTGCTCCAATTTCTGAGCTTGAGATTGGTCTATTCAGATATTCTGTTACCTCTTGGGTGAACTTAGGGAGGTTGTATGTTTCCAGGAATTTTAACACCATAGTAACAGGGGATTTCAACACTCCACTGAATGAACTGGACAGATCTTCCAAACAGAAAATAAGCAAAGAAATAATGGACTTAAACAGAGCTCTTGAACAAAAGGGTCTGACAGATCTCCGCAGAACTTTCCACCCAAATAAAGCCAAATTTACATTCTTCTCATCAGCCCACGGAACTTTCTCCAAAATTGATCACATACTAGGCCACAAAGCAGACCTCAACAAATTCATAAATTATACTGTGTACTTTTTCAGACCATAGTGGTGTAAAATTAGAGTTCAATTCCAACAGAAATACTCGCCACCTCACAAAGTCATGGAAATTAATTGTTGACTAAAAATTAATTGTTAATTATTGTTGACTAACTACTGGGTCAAGAAGGAAATGCAGAGGGAAATCAAGAACTTCTTCGAACTAAATGATAATGGAGAAACAAGCTATCAAAACCTGTGGGATACAGCAAAAGCATTCCTGAGAGGAAATCTAGTAGCAATAAATGCTCATATCCAAAAAACAGAAAGTTTAGAAATCGACAACCTAATAAATAGAATCAAGGACTTGGAAAAAGAAGTGCAAACCAATCCCAATCCAAATAGAAGAAAAGAAATAACTAAGATCAAAGCAGAACTAAACGAAATTGAGAACAAGAGAACTATATGGAAGATCAACAAAACCAAAAGCTGGTTTTTTGAAAAGATAAACAAAATTGAAAGCCCTCTTGCTACATTGACTAGAATCCAAAGGGAAAGGTCTCTAATATACTTAATCAAAAATGAAAAAGGAGAGGTCACAACAGACACCCCAGAAATACAAAACGTTATTTTTGATTACTGTACCCCTTTTAATAAAAGGGTTTGTTCTGAAAAATTTGAATTCAGTCAAAAGGCCACACTCAAGGATCCAGAAGGCCACATGTGGCCCCAAGGCAACAGGTTAAAGATTTTGGAATTTTTCAGTATGAATCTGGTTAGCATTCTTTATCTGTAAAATATTAGCCCTGGGATAGTCCAGTTCTAAGATCCCATCCACCTCTAATGGTTTATGTTTCCATCAACTGATGGGATGTGCCTAGGGATGCTTTCTGACAACCTGTTGGGAGCGAAGGAACTTAAGAAGTTTCTGAACAGTTTTATGCCTAGTTTCTTGTGCTTGAAAAATTCTAATGATCCAATGAAAATTAATTTCTTTAATCAAAAACACCTACAATTATAGTACTGAACAAACAAAAACTTATCTCTATACATAATAATTTTCTGTTCTGTAGGAAAAGGAGTTGCAATTGAAAAGATTATCATGTGAGCACATAGCAAACTCAGTACTTTTCATGACTCTTCATTTATGGGTGTGTGCGTGTTTATGTGTGTGTGTGTGTCTATGTTTTAAGCTACTATCATATATATATATCAAGTATATACTTATGTCAGAATTAATTCAATGTTTTTAATGTCTCAAATCCATGATTTATACATAAACTTTTATCATTTCATCTATTATTCTAATCAGAACTTTCAGAAAACTGAAGACAATGAATTAGTATTTTCAGTAGCTTTTTTTTTTTTAATTTCAGCATATTATGGGGGTACAGATGTTTAGGTTATGTATGTTGCCCTCCCCCCCCCCAAGTCTGAGCTTCAAGCGTGTCCATCCCCCAGATGGTGTGCATCGCACTCTTTGTGTATGCATATACCCGTCCCCTCCTCCCCCATCCCCTTCCGTAGCTTCTTATAGTCTGAATTTATCAACCAGGTAGAGAAACAAGCATCTATTCCTGACCGAATCCCCAGTATATAAATTGGTAACCTTTTGAACCAGTTAATTCCACTAGAAGTAATATTTTAAGTATAGCTCATTGTGTACAACTGGATACTTTTAATAACAGATAAAAAGAAATAAAAATTGTCTAATACAAAGAAAAAAAGAAAAACAGAAATGAAAGATTACACTTTTTGATAGTTTGAAGAAGGAAAAAAGAAAATGCCCACAATTGAGATAGAAAGGAAAAAAGCAAGAAAATCAGAAATTTAATAGGAAAAGAATTAGGATTTGATTGCAGGGATGAATTTAGAAAGATCAATACTCAGACTTAGACATAATTAATAAAGATGAATGAGAAAAAGTATTACAAATTGGCAAAAGCCAAATAAAAATGATAAGAAGATAGGGTAACAAAAGGGTAGTTTTAAAACCTAATGTATTTAAATTAAATAAAGTAAGCAATTAAGGAAGTGACAAGAAACATTAAAACTATAAATTCTGACATCATAAACACCATGAACACAAATTTAAACAATTTAAATTGTATCATTAAGACTTTATTTTAGATACATTTATTATGGACATTGTCAGGATTACAGAGAAATATTGATTCTACTGCAATCACTATATGGTAAAGAGAGTGAGAAGAAAAAACCTAACATGTAACATGTAATCAAAAATGTGTTTGGGGGAATATTGAATGAATTTTTTGGAGATAGTTTGCTGATATGTTTCTGGTCACCCAGGAATGCCTACATTCCACTCTTCCTTCCTTTCTCCTCTTCCAGGAGTTCCCCCAAAAGGATGTTATTTAAAAGAAAAACAATTGGCAAGTAAGAAATAAAGTTCTACTTTTTTAATATCTGGACAAACTCCAGGTAACTCCCAAAGACTATATCTGGTGAAGATTATACTAGAAGTTGGGTATCAAGTTTTAAGTGACATATTCTGCTTGCAGTCTATCAGTAAATCACTTGGTTTAGCACTTGAAAGTAGGAGATTAACACCCTAGTTGCAGTCTTAAAAGTGGTATAACGTTCAGTTGCACAATTAGAACTACGGTTTCCTCTGCACATGTCAGTGGAGAAAATCCTTAAACACAAACTAAAGTCCAATGTTTCCAAAACCTTTACATTTAAAGGGTCTAGAAAAGAATATCAACAACAAAATATTGGGGGGAAATGACATAGGGCTACCTAAATTTTAATTTTTAAGCACATTAAAACAAACTTTTATGTAGAGTGATAATAATTCAGTAGAGAATGGGTGTTTTAACTTTATTATGGGTAGAATTAGTCCATGGATTGATATTTGATCAGTTGACAAAGTCTTCCCTAGATATTGGACTTTGCATTTTGCTTGGCATATGGTGTATAAATGTTCATGCTTCTTTACTCTGAGGAGTAAAATATGATGAACAGAAAATCATGAATAAATAAATGCAAATCAGAATAAAAATGTTTTAGGCAGTACAGGAGCTTTTCCTTTGAGGCTCTAGCCAATACTCTGGCTCTTCCCAGAGTATTTAAAAATGAAATAATGAAATCTCAGAGATACTCATCATGTTTAAGCACTAATGATAGATCAATAAATGTTATCTTGATGCTAAAGTAATAACATCTGACTGAATCTCTTTTCTTAAATCATAAATAAGACAGTACTTGAGAATTAAAAACCAGTTGGTCACTTTTCATGCTTCTGGAAAAAAATTCATTTTAATAAAAATCAATTTCAAAGCACCTGCAGCACAAAACGTTAAGTAGCAGTGAATACAGTTTTGTCAGAAACAATTTCTCTCAAGCAACTATAATTTTTACCTCTGTCTAAATAAATTACCTTCTAACTGGGGAGGAGTTGGCTCAAGAAAATAGCATCTATTTGTATTTTAATAAGGTATAATTAAGATGATTATAAAAATAATAGTCAAATTGAATATGATGACACTTTGATGCACAAGTTTAAAATTGTATTTTATACACATAGAAATCATCAAAACTAATCCAAAATGCATGCAAAAAGTGCTATGAGTACTTTTTAACAACATATAATATTGGACAAAGATTGCAGATTTCTTTAAAATTTCATTTCTCTTGAGTGGTAGAAATACTGATTTTTGGAAGAAATTTTAAACAATATTCTGCATATTTGTAATTAATTTTTCTGTGTAAAAAATTTAAATCATGGCATAAATACAAAATACTTGTTTACTCCACATATCTGTTGTCTTAGTGTCAGCTCGTGAAGAGTACTAATGATTTGGGTTGCATAGATGTTATTATTGCTCTGAGTATAAAGCCTCGGGAAAGCAAGGATAATACCATAAACTGTAATTTTTATTTATTTTTATTCACTCCCTTATTTGATT
This sequence comes from Indri indri, assembly GCA_004363605.1. Taxonomy (NCBI): domain Eukaryota; kingdom Metazoa; phylum Chordata; class Mammalia; order Primates; family Indriidae; genus Indri; species Indri indri. The sequence continues at coordinate 26,337 of RJWJ010007745.1, read as the reverse complement.
ATCTTGGTCCCCCAAATTCTCAAATATATTTATCCCGGTATCTACTAATCTTGAAACCAATTCATATTTCATATTCTTTGACCTCATTTCCCCTTGATAATATCCTACATTTGGATAGTAATCTAATACTTGAAAAGTACTAAGACCATTACTGTAGGTATTGTACCCAACCTCCCTGCCATTCTCTCCATTTTACAGATTTTTAAATAAATGAGGCTCACAGAGGTTAAATGACTTGGTCAAGTTCACATAGTAAAAGATGAAATATGGTCATTATCTGGGTCTTCTTATTAGAACCCCATTGCTCTTTCCTTCCACCATATTGACCTTTAAAACTCTGGTCTTGGAGATGGAAGAGATGGAGTAATTATCCTTTGAACTAAAACCTGCGAGTCCAGAGGAACCTACTCAGTCCACATTTTATCAGTTCACAGGTGCCACCTAGAGGTGAAGAGAATGGAAAAGAAATTATTTTCTACTATGTCTTTAAAAAATATTTAAACTATCACAATCAAAATACACATTAGTAGAAAGGAAAATTATTATATATTATTAACTATATATTAAAGTCTCTTCTCTAAATGTCTACTTTGAACTTTTCTGACACCTAAGCATGGGTTTGCCTGGTCCATTTGTTCAAGATTTCTGCTCCAGATATTTTAACTAATTTCTTATTTTGTCTGAAATTAAGGCTTCTGTTAAAATTATTAACTGAGAGGCTATTAGGCTGAGGCAGATCCAGTGTCCTGGGTTCCTATATAAGCAAATCAAAACCCAACTCAATGTGAAAGGTCATATTCTGGGGCAATTATAATAGAAACCACCAACGAACCTCTAACTTAGAACTTTCCACTAGAATGATCCAAATAAGGCTACCGCTTCCTTTTTAACCAGCGAATTACTTTCTTTGCCTTGCTTCCACATTCGCCCTACAAAAGTCTTCTCCTCATGCCCCTTTGGTGGAGCCCCTGAGCCCCTTATAGTCTGGAGCTGCCTGATTCATGAATTGTTATCTGCTCAAATAAACTCTTTCTTACTGTAAAGTATCTCAGTTTATCATTTCACACTTCTTTACCTATTTGGTGAAATATCTATGCTCTGTGCCATTTATCTCTGTTCTTTCTCCTAAAATTTGTTCTGATACGCCTTTTAAAAGAACCATGTACCATTTGATTATATTCATATCTTGGATTGACTCTTTTCTAACTCCAGACTCCTTTAAACATGAAGTTTCTTCTTGATGACAAACTCTTATTTTTAGCATTATAAAAGCATGCTATTTATTTTGAATTATAGAACATAGAAGAAAAATTCTAAGAAAAGTTTTATCACCTGATCTGGTTTAGTTACACAGTATCAGCAAGTTTTCATTTTCCACCATGAGTCTTTAGATATCTTTTAAACACAGACATGAATATGAGAAATCCTTTAATTTTGAAATAAATTCAAAAGCTTAGGCTTAAATAAAATTTTGCCTGGAAGTGCAGGGATATGAGCAAAAGACTTTTTTAAATAGTGTCCTGATTTTTTTTTTTTTTACTTATTAGATAGAGGTAAAACTTACATACAATATAGAATGTAAAGTGCACTAATTGTAAGTGTAAAGTTTGGTGAATTTTTATGTGTTTGCTCATTTGTCAATGTACATTTGTCAAATCAAAATGTAGACCATGTCCAGCACCCCAAAAGGCTTCCTTTTTTATTTGTTATTACAGGGGTACAGATGTTTAGGTTACGTATGTTGCCCTTGCCCCCCCTTCCCCCCAAGTCCCAGTCTCAAGCGTGTCCATCTCTTTGATAGTGCTTCTTTATGCTCTTTTTCATTGACTATCCTCCACCAGTAGTAACTACCATTTTCAATTCTATCGCCAAAGATTGGCTTTCCTTGTGACAAAACTTTAGAAAAATTAAGTCCTGATATAGGTACTCCATTGTGTCTGTTTTTTTCTCAAAACTTTGTGTGTGAGATTCATCCATATTGTTTCATATATTTTTAGTTATTGCATTCTCACAGACTACACTATTTTGAAAATAAAAGTTATGATTCAGCATTTACACTGTTTTCACCAAAAACACGAGAAAGATAATATATGCTAATACTTCCAAATAATTTATGATTATTGAATTTCAAAATTAAGAGAACATATCTTACAAAAGTTTTGTTAATATGATCTATTGGCTTCTGTTCCATTTTCTGTAATTTTATAATTTTTTGTGTTTATTATAATAAATAACTTTCTGCTTCGCTTACTTTCTCTCCCATGACTGAATTTATTATTTTCATTTTTATGGAAGAAGCTATAAATGAATTGTTTGCTCCCATGTGTTCTATTTAAGAACTACGTTCATTAGTAAAATGAAGTGTGTTATTTATAGTATTCATGTAGTAGTTACTACATGTCAAAATATCAGCAATTGACGAAATAAATGGTGAAAGAAAATCATTACATCTAGTTTTCATATTTGGAATATAACTGAATCCTGGAAATGCATTATGAGAGTTATTTAACATACTTGTTTGGATTACAGGAAATATCAATACTCAAAATAATCTAATAAAAAAGAAACAATGACTAAAACTGAAAACAATATAACTGATGAAATATCCTTATTGTCAAATATAAAAACAATTATAATGAACCTGTGAAAATTTAAACTCAATCAAAAAGGGAAAAATACAATAGCTATTCCTAAAATTACATGCAGTTCAAAATTTGACCTTGGAAAAATTTAACAATGTGGGAAATTGCTCATAAAAGGAAACTAAAAATGGGACAAGTTATATTTGGTAAAATCAGATGCCATTAAATAAACCAATAAATGTTTTACTGCAAAATATATTTAGAAAAGAAGTTATACAAAAGAACATAATTTTATAAAATTCAAATGAGAATGGAAAAAGTTGTAAGCTGTCAATCAGAAATGAGTTCTACAGCAACTGATTAAAAACCTGCCAAAAATCACCTAAAATTATTAGAACACGTATTTGTTTTATATAACAAAATTCTAGGTTCAGACAGTCTGGAACTGGCATAATAGCAATGAAAGGATCTTGGCTTTTTTTATTTTCCTGCTCCATGATATTCTGTGGTCATATGTTTTTTTTCCTCAGAGTGGTAAAATAGCTGCTGCTTCTCCAGCCATCCTGTCCATGTATTTAAGGCAGGAGAAAACAAGAGAAGGCAAAAGGCCCAAAGGAAAAAAACTAAAATGTCATTCTAACTATTAATAAATCTAGTCCTTGAAAGGTGCTCTTTGGGAACCACTACTCACTCACCCCAGTGTATCTTCCTTTTGTGTTTCATTGGTCTGAACTGAAGACAAGTGAGTATTATAGTTTTCCTACCTGGGTAGTAGGGGAGTAGAGAGGAGAAGGGGACTTTGAATGATCTGAGGCAACCCGTCCAATGTCTTTTACTTGGTTTCACTGTTCTCTTTGAAAACCGGAACAAAGAATTAAATTAATCTAAAGTATCTCCATACTAAATTCCATAGAGGTTATATTAGTTTGCAGTCTCACCAGCAGCATAAGAGCGTTCCCATCTCTCCGCATCCACGCCAATATTTGTTGATTTGGGACTTTTTGATAAAAGCTATTTTCAGTGGAGTTAACTGATATATCATTATGGTATCCAACTCAAAGTAGAACTACCATTTGATCCAGCAATTCCACTGCTGGGAATTTACACAAAGGAAACAAAGACATTCCATAAAAAAGACATCTGCTCTTGGATGTTCATAGCAGCACAATTCATAATTGCAAAGATGTGGAAACAATCTAATGCCCATTAATACATGAGTGCATTAATGATATGTGGTATATGTGTACCATGGAGTAGTACTCTGCCATAAAAACAAATGATGAACTAATAACCCTTGTACTATCCTGGATGGTGCTGCAGCCCATTCTTCTAAGTGAAGTATCACAATGGAAAAACAAGCACCACATGTATTTGCCATTAAATTGTTACTAATTGATCAACACTTATGGGAACATACAGAAATAACATTCACAGAGCACTGCGCAGGTGGGAGGGGAGAGAAGGGGTTGGGCAAATTCATACCTACTGGGTATGGTCCACGATGTCTGGGGGTTGGGCATGCTTGTAGTTCCAACTTGGGCAGTGCAAAGGCAATTTATGTAACCAAACCATTTGTATCCCCATGATATTCTGAAATTAAATTAATTGATTAATTAATTAACCTAAGGAAGTTCTTTACCTGAACAATTCACATTAAAGCTTGCATGATTTTGTTTAAAATTCTTGTGCTTCTAAACAGCGTAAAAAACGTTCATATTGCCGAATGGCAGAGGGGACACATCCCCTGGTCCATGAGGTAGGAATAAAATGGGAATGAGTTTCTAAACGTGTCTTAACCATTAAAACAACAGCAGGATCTCAGAAACGTGTTTAGCGATAACCAGTGAAATGGCACTGAGTATAGTGACAACTCCTCAATTTCAGAATCCATGAAAGACTAAGTACTTAGAGAAAGAGTGGAAGCCAAGGCAGTGCTATTCCATAGCATTGCATCAAATATAATTGTCTCAAGGTTATGATTCCTCCTGAATGCTGATTATCTTCTAGCTTTGTAGCTGTTCAGCACCCTGTATTGTGAATACATAGAGACAATATCTTGGTTAGCTTGTTTGTGATAAACTCAACTCAAATTTGTGTTACTGTTTTTGGTTGACTTTCTCTATGTCAAGATATACAGCTTTGCCTTCTCAGTTTTCTTTCCTTCCTTATAACACCTTGCCAAATAGCATTTATGGAAGGATATCCATTCTATTTTCTTAAGTTTTAAATCACCCTCATATTTACCCAATTCTTACCAAATACTCAATTTTCCTTTGTTAAGAACATGGTGTCCATACTAATCTATTAGTTTTATTTTAAGGTCTCTGGGGATTAGTCTCTGCTGTTAGCACCATGGAGAAAAGCAGAGTATTTCTTTACTTAACTTCATAGCAAATTCATTAGATCCTTTTCAGAGGGTTTTGACAGATGTGCTATTTTCTACACTGATGTTTGTAGATATGCCTTATTAATATTGAGGTTAATAAAGTTTGAGAAGCATATAAGGAAATACCCATTTCTTAAATTTCAGTGACACCTAATAGCATATGTAAACACAATAGTAATATTCAGTTTAAATAATCACTATTTGAAAGGATTATTGAGTTTACAGGGTCAAATACTTTTTATAAAAAGCTTTTTTTGTTTTTTTACTATTGACGGATTTTTTTTTTTTTGCGCCAAGCAATGGGGCCCTTTATTAGATATGAGAGATTTTCCTAAAAGCTTTAATTAGTGGAAACATTCACTCAGATAGTAAATGATGTAGTTCTTATGTTGCTACTCATTTGAAGATCTATAAAAATGACATTTCGTATGTGAAGATTTATAGTGTTTCTTCCAATGATCAATGGATCTAGAACCCAAAGAGTATGACTTAGCTTCAGGAATTTCAGGAAAGGCTACCGATATGTGCCTTGCCACTGCAAGGGCGGATTCGGTGTCAGGCAGCATTGCATATCAGATGTTCTCTCCCGGTAGATCCAGTGAGAGAGTGTTGTGGCCAAAAAAGGACAGGACAGAGAAGCAAAAACTGAGTTGTTTTAGGCACTTCAGGGCAACAACATAAGCCTTACATTCAGTGAAAATTCCATAATATCCTGGCGTATGGGAAAATTCCTTAGAATGTGTATCAGGAGTGTACATATGGCCCATATGTTCATGTGCCCATGCATACGTATGTATGTGCACGTGTGTGTCCCTGAAAGCATGTGAGTGGGAGAACAGGGATTCTGTATGTATAAGGAAGCAGGAATTCTCAAGAAAAAAATGGTTGGATATATTAGGAAGGATGGTCATCCTCTTGTTCCAATATATCAAGAAGCGCAAATCACCTGTTAGGCCCTCAAATGATACCTTGGTTGGTTAAGATGCTCAACCTGGGAATTCACACTGGGAAGTAAGATCATTAGGATACACAGTCTTCATCTAGGATTAATGGTTCCTGCTCAACAATAGGTATGAGGAGTAAAAAGGAAAATGTTGACAAAATTCTTACCATCCTGCAGCTTATAGTGTAGTAGAGGTACAACTAGTAAGATGAACAATCCAAATATGTGTTAGCAGGTGATAAGTGTTACAGAAGAAAATAAATCAAGAAGGAGAGAAAGGAGGATGGACAGAGGAAAGGTAGCTGCAATTTCAGTTAGGGTGGTTATGGAAGGCCACAATGGAAAGGTGGTGTCTGAGTAAACACCTGAAAGAGAGGAGGGAGTAAGCACCACCAGTATCTGGTGAGGAAAATTCCAATAAGAAGAAATGGCAGATACAGAGGCTCTGATGTAGAGGCATGTCTTGAGTGACAGCCAGGAGGCCAGTGTGGTAAGAGAGGAAACAAGGAAGACATTGTGTGGTGTTGAGTAGAGAAGTAAAATTATGTTATAAAGCAGGACATCTTTTTTTTTTTTGAAAGTATTATGAAGGGAGGCAAGGGCAGAATCAGGGAGATGGGCTAGGAGAGGAGACTATTGTAATAATCCCAACTAGAGATGATGGTGGCTTGGACCAGCAGTGAAAATGGCGAGAAGCTGTGTATCCTGCAAATAGAGCCAAGAGGATTAGTTAATTGAATAAATGTAGAATCCAGGAGGACTCCAGGTTCTTGGCCTGGAAAATGGCAGGATTTTGTCATTTAGTAAGATGGGTAAAGTTGTAGGAGCCATGGACATTGGGGTAAAGACCAGAGGTTCAGTTTTGGACATATCATGTTTTGAATGCCTATTAGCAATTCAGTTGGAGATACCAGTTGTCAGTTGAGTATGTGGATCTAGAGTTTGAAGGAAAGATAGAAAGATAATGGCCAGAGTATCTTGGAATCTATAAATTAATTAAATAGCTGTCATTCAAAGTCTTGAAATGAGGGAAGTCATGAAAATAGCTAAAAGTCAAAAGAGGAAAATTTGAACACTAAATGATGTTTAACATGTATTTGGCCCTCTCTCTAGAGCCTAATGTTAGAAACATACAAGTAGTAAATCAAGTAAAAGATCTCTATCCTATAATGCATGCAATGTTCTTATCACAGTGTTTGGCTCATAGCAGGCCCTCATTAGTTATCATTTTGTCGTTACATTTATACTCTTGTTCAGTAAGTAACTGTAAGCACAGCCATGACTGCTTTGTGACTGTACCATACAAAGGTAACCTAGATCAGCATCGGTTCAAGCGTAAGCAGAGAAGGTCATTGCAGCAATCTGAGAACCAGATATGGTATTGTTACGGCAAGTGTTACAATGACCGGTCCCAAAGGAATAACCGAGCGGCACGCAGAGAGTTGGAGAGTCAGCGTTTAATCTCTTAACTAACGCCAGCGGGCCCAGAGGAGACAAGTCTCCAAATTCTGAGCACCTCTTCCAGGTTTTTGTCAAGTTTTATACTTTTTTGGGGTTAGTCTTATCCAATAACACACACAAGCATAAAAGTTAACCAATTAGTAAAAGGATTAAAAGTTAGCCAATTAATAGCAGTTCTTACATGCAGTACAGTTATGATAGGCTTATAACTCTGCTTGACTGTTTTATGGTTTCAGCTAGCTGGTGCATATTCTACCTACTTGCTCTACTTAGCTGCTTTGCAGTTTTAAGCAGAACTGGCATGGAAATTCCCCAACAGTATCTAAGAGATGATTAACTGGGGTAAGAGGGGACATAACCACAGCACCGCTGAGAGCTGTATGATGAGGGTGGGAGGAAGAGTGGAGAAAATATTCTGTAGTACAAGGTGGAGGAATGCCACAGTGACAGCATTTTATAAACACGGCAATAACATTCAAACTGGAAAGAAAGGTTTCTGAAATTCTGCAGCACTAACTTAATAGAATTTTTATTATCTTATGTACTATCAAGATTGGTTACTCATAGTGACAACTTAGTCACAAGGGAAATATGAAAATTACTGAGATATCATTTTCAAGACTCTATATTTCTTACCATTGCAACCCACAAGGCCTTATGGTAAAAATTAAAGATGGTAGATTTGGGGGAGGGCCAGAGAAAGCTTAGAAGGAGGAATAAGATGTTTCTCTGCCCATGAATTCCCCAGTACAGGCAATCCCTGGGTTATGGATAAGATACAGTCTTGAGAAAGTCTTTAGGTCAGATTTATATGTAACTTGGATCCCTGATGAACAGCACATATACAGTAGTAACAATAATACAATACTATAATGGCTCATATGTCATAATACTAATACAGTGTAATACTGTAATAATAGCAATAACCCTGTACTGTAATAATAAGTTACAGAAACTATTGTGCTCTTTCTTTTAATTCAAATAAACAGAACATAAAAACAAACTCATACAAAAATTTTAGATAGGAAACAGGAGAAATTTCAAAAAGAATGTTAAGGTTAACACTCACCTAATGTGGCAACAATGCTAGACTAATAGGAAAGTTACACTTATTTTGATTTTGTAACCAAATCAATAATAACCTTTCCATTTCAATAATTAATCCACTATGCTGCTTAGTAATAATTGATGCTTTCATTAGAGCACTGCCTTTCACATGCTCCATTATTCGCACTTTATCCTTTATAATTGTTCTAATAGTCACATGACTCAAGCCTAATGCTTTCCCAGTGGATGATGGCATCTGGCCTTTCTCCAAAAAGTTATTTCTACTTTAGTTTTTATTATAATCACCTTTCTCTTCGCTACAGGTTCACCTGGACTTGCAGTGGACTTCTGCTTTGGAGGCCTGGTCATAAGGGTAAAAACGGACTCAAAAAATCAAATAAAAAAGTTAAGACGAAAAGTGATGCTGTGTGTAAGGACGATATAAACAGTGGTTCTAACCACTAGCATAAAGATGCTTACTCCACGCAGGTTTGTTTACAGGCTCAGAAGAAACCAGTTCCTGAATAATTAATTTAATTATAAATTATCCTGATGGGGAGCCTTGGGAGCCCCTTTGTAAGTACAGAATGCAGTAACTTGGGTCTCCTGTAACTCGGGGACTGCTCATATTTGAATTCAGTGAATATGTCATAAATATTCATTTATTTCTCATTCCTCATTTATTGACTCTAGTTTCTCCACTATGGAAAACAAGCATTTTAAAAAAATGCTACTGTGAATCATTCAAATCCAGGTTTAGGGAAATTGTGTAATTTATGTTGTATTCAAAAGAAATGGAGAAATTGATTTTTTTTTTTTGGCAGAAAATCCTCCTCTAGGAAAACGAAACTTTTAGTAGATGAATATGAGACAGGGAGAGACTCAAGTCTTGGCAGGATTCCTCTAGATAGTTCTTTGAGAATGCGGATGGACCTAAATGTCAAATAAATACAGACACTTAGCACTACTCTATCACTAGGAGTCAATCAGAAACAGCATTAAAAAAAAAAAGACATATACAAACAAATATGATTAGCTATTGCAAAACACTATATTGATTAAAAAATTTTAGTTTTTTGCTTCTTCTTGTTCTTATCAACCTTTGGTACTCGCTGGAAAGAATAATTATTATCACTTTCACTTCACTGATGAGAAATATTTTCTTGGCATGATGTTATAGCTATAAACTTAGCTAGAGAATTAGATCCAATATATCATTGCATGTAAGTTGTGGGGGTAGAAATAGAACTAAGTTCTAACAATTCCCTAAACGCAATCATGTTTTACTGTGGAAACTTTAATTAAAGACCTCATTTTCCAACTTAGGATCAATACAGTCTAAAAGAAACCTTTTTCTCTTTCTTTAACATAAGGTGCTGCATTTTCAAAGCAGTGTTATTATTATTACTGGTAGTAATATTAAACACTTAAGAGATTGGAAATAATAAATGCAGGAAAGGAGCATTTTCTAAAATTGTCAAGATTGATCCACATGATGAGGTTGGATTGTTGTTTTGAAACTTATCCTTCTTTTCCAAGATTCAGGCAAGATTAAAATTTTCCTTTCTGGGAACCTGCCCTTAGAATATACTCTGCAGATTAGTGGTTAATTCTGATGTTAATTGCTAACTTCAGTGTAATTAATGATGCATAAAATAATAAAGAAAGATGATCTTTTAATAATTGGGAGGCATCGACGTAAGTTTAAAAAGTTTTTTTACCATATGACTTCTCTGAGTCTTTACTAAGTAAATGTGCATGGTAAATCTGTAAGGGAAAAAAATAGTCTGCAGTGTTCTCAAACTTATTTTGCCATGAACACTTTTATTTTTAAGGAAATCTCATGGGAATAGGTTCATCTGGGGAAAGACTGCTTTAATGAGGACCCAGCCAGGCAGGTGCAGTCCCAGTACTAGCCTGGTCACTGATTGCAATTTTAGAATATGCTACAGTGAAAGCTTAAAAATTATCTGATATTTTTCCTTACTCTCTCTATGCTTAGTTGAGGAATGTTCCTGCTTTAACTCTTAGACACACTGGTAAACATACGAAAATAATTTATTTGGTTTTATGTACATTCCTTTAAAATGTTCATTCCAAAAGAAAAAGAAAAGAAGAAGTAGGGCTATTCTCCTTGAATATCCATTGGGATTATAGCCAATGGTTCTATGGATTTAACATTTTATTATTGGTGTGTTCTATGAATATATATTTGAATTTACATATTTGCCTTATCTCAGATATGGCCTATACTAAATTCAAGCATATTTATCATGTTTTATCTTTCGAATTTTCCATCCAAGGGAATTTTAAATAGGAGTTACGCTAGGTAGTGGTGCCGTTTTGTCTCATTATTTATAGTGTCACCATTGTAAGTGAAATGAAGTAGAATCAATGTCATATTCACAGGAAGAAAATATAGCTCAGTGTTAAACTGAGCTACAAATATAAAGGGAGTTACTAACTAAATTGAGAAAGAAAATCTGAGAAGGTGGTGTTTGATTCTTAGGAGTTTAAAGAAAAACCACAAAAAGAGCATCTCTTTATATATCTACAAATCTATTTTTCTGCATTTTTAATTCCTTCCTTCCTTACTTCTTTCCTTCCTTTCTTCTTTCCTTCTTCCTTCCCCCATATCTATCTATATCTGTATCTTTATATAGCTGTATCATACCTATTATCTACCTATCAGTAATCTCTATATATGTATGTTTCTGGCTAAGTAACTCACTAGGTATCTGCCTTGGTAAATCTATTTATCTATTCTTTATGTTCTGCCAGCTGAAGCTGCAGTCTTATAAAATCTATGTGTTGATCCTCTTTCTCTGCCTAGTCCTTATGTGTTGGAGCTTCCTGAAGTTCTGTAAGTCAACCTACATTTCTTTAATTTTATATACTGTACCCAGTGATCTCATCCCTATTCCCATGGCCATCTCTAATCTTCCTCCAACAAGCCACGCACAAGCTTTAGCACTTTCTGTTCTCTCTGCCTGGACTGTTCTTCCTCCAGAAGTTCACACCTTACTTTATTTGGTGTCACGTCCTTAAAAGGGTCTTCCCTGACTTGCTTTTTGTATTAGTATTCCTTTTTCAACTTTCATTCTCTTATATCATTTCCTTAAAAAAGAACAATTAACCAAATTGTTAATATTCGACACGATATTACATATTATTTGATAATTTGTTTTTCTTCTTTCCTACTAAAGGTGTATTAACCAGCCAACTCTATGATAATGAGTATGACATCTTTATCTTCAGCTCTGTCTCTCTCCAAGCCTCAGACTCATATATTTAACCATTGAAAAAGAATTCCAACAGGATTTGCCTCTTGAGGTTCAAACTCAGTATATCAAACACCAAATTAATTACCTCCATGACTCTCCTATGCTATCACTCCTTGCATGATATCCCATTTCAGTAAATGGCACCACCAATATCCAGTTATTTCAGCCAAATAGTAGCTGCTATCCTTGGTTTTATTATTCCCTTCACCATCCTCAGGTTTGATCCTTCTCTTTATTCATAAAACAAATATTTTGGGGGGACAAGCATTATTTTCTAGACGTTGTTATAGATGCGGGAGATAAAGTGATGGAATTATGTCCCTGCTCTAATGAAATTTACCTTCTAGAGGGAGAGTAAGAAAATAAAGGGTGTAAGGGAATAGAAGTTGTTGGTTGTATCCTAACACAAAAGGCAAGTCAAAAAGTGACACCAAATAAAGTAAGAGTGTAAGCTCTGGGAATTTCTGGAAGAACATTCCAGGCAGAGGGAAGAACAAGTGCTAAAGCCCGTGCTTAGCATGTTGGAAGAAGATCGGAAGTGGCCAGAGGCTAGAACAGTGAGTGACAGGAAGAGCCATTGGAAGTATGGTGGAAGTTGGGAGTCAAAACATATAGAATTTTGCTTTTCTAAGTAAAAAGTAAATTTTGTGAAAATTTTGCTTTCTAATGGTGAGTAATTGGAAGGTTGAGTCTAGGGTGTAAAACAAAGTCTGATTTATATTATAAAAGGATCACTTCAGTCTTATTCTAATTTGCATAATAACAAGGGTTGTAGCAAGAGGAAGAGGTGAACAGCCTGTTTAATTTGAAGTGATCGAGGCCCGATGAGACTTGTTGGCTCTACATCCAAAGCATCTTTCTATTAACACCCTTCTTACACAAGCAACTGACATCTCTCCATGCAAACTTGCAAGTTGCTATTCTCTTGTTTAAAACCCTTCGATGGTCTTGTCTATAGTGCAGCTTCTTAATATACCCAGGAAAGTCTTTTGAGATGTCAAATCTCCTTACTTCTCCAGGATTACCTTTCACTCTTGCCTTATTAATTAGGCTAAACTAATGATAAAGTTCTTAGAGTTTCTTGCCCTCCAAAAAAAATCTTATTGATAACTTTTGGGTCTTTGAACATGTCCTTCCAATAAATCATTCGTGTGGTCATTACTTTTCATTTAATAGTAAGCACAAGAATCATCTTCTTTAAGACTTACTTGACTTCCTTGGGAAGTGTCTGTCTTTTTTTGGTCTTTTTCCCATAATATTCTGTGCCTGTCTCTATCGTTGCCTTTACCACACACTGAAATAAATTTGCTTATAATTGTGTCATCTGTTCCTCCAGTGGTTTTCAGTCAACAACAGAGCTATACAATCAAGAGCAGGTGCATTTGGATATGACTGAGACTACTTTTAATCGACAACTTTTTTTATGTTTATGGAGTTCAATGTGATTATGTGATATATGTATACATTATGGAATGAGTAAATTAAGCTAATTAACTTTTCCATCACCTCACATACATCCTTTTTTGGTGGTCAGAACATTTAAAATCTACTCCCTTAACAATTTTCAAGTGTACAACACATCATTATTAACTATAGTCACCATGCTGGACAATAGATCTTCAGAACTTTTTCCTCCTGTCTAACCCTTTGATACACATCTCCCCATTTTTCTGCACCCCCAATCCCTGACCTTGCTATCTACCATACTATTTTTACTTCTATGAGTTGGAGTCTTTTAAATTCCACATATCTAAAAGATCACACAGTATTTGTCTTTCTGTGCTTGGCTTGTTTCACATAGTATATTGTTCTCCAGATTCATCCATATTGTTGCAAATGCAAGTGACTCATTGATGAGATGGTGGGATTGAGGGGAGCAAGATGGCTGACCAAAAGCAGGCTGCACAATGCTACTCTTGGGGAGAGGGTCAAAAGTGGCAAATAAAAACCCACCTTTGGATTGACTGAGCGAGAGCACGGGAATCCATAGAGAGGTGGTGGGAGTGAAGTGCGGAAGAGAGAAGTGGGATGCCCTGCTAAGCAGGACACAAAGTAATTAGGGAAGACATAAGGAAAAGGCAAATGATTCCAATCATAAACAGAAATACAGGAGGCACAAAGAGCAGAATAATTGGCTAATGTGTAGATAAATTTAAATAAATCTTGGCTGTGCAGAATAATAATGTTTTATGATAAAAATTTAATTAAAATACATGTCAAAGATAGTGCAAACATGAGAGTAGACGAGAATAATTAAAGTGTTTTAAATTCTTATATTGTCTGAGAAGTAATGAAAGTACTAATCTATATTAAGAGCTAATAAGGCTAGATTTCATGTTGTAATTGTTACAAAAACTATTGAAGAATAGTAAAAGAACATACAAATGACAAGTCAACAAAGGGAAAAATTGAAAAATAAAATTTCATTTTATTATTCCAAAAGAAAACTGTGAAAGAAAGAAAAGAAAACACAGAAGAAATAGGAAGAATAGAAGATTCAAACACGTCAGTAATTCCATTAAATATAATGGAGTAAACACTTCTAGTAAAAGTAAAAAATTCATGGACTCATCGAATAATAATACAAAGCCAATATATACAGCTTATAAGAGACATACCTTAAAGTAACGAAAAAGAAAAATGAGAATAAAAAGATTAAAATGTTACACCAAGCAAACACTATCTCACCTCAACCCTGTCCCCAGCCTCCAAATGACATGCCTATATATTATCAGATAAAATTGATTTTAAAGCCAAAAGCCTATTTAAAATTCATATGTCCTAATTGTATAGACCAGCAATCTGTGAACTATGCTTCAGCTCCTTTTCTTATAAATAAAGTTTTATTGGAACATAGACTCATCAATTTACTTTTATGTATTATCTATAGGTGTACCTATGCTAGATAGCAGAATTAAGTATTTGCCATAGAGACTATATGTACTGCAAAGCATAAAATTCTCACTGTCTAACCCTTTACAGAAAAATGTAGATTAAACATACATAAATTATACAAGTAAATAACTAAACCGAAAAATAAATAAATCCAAAAACATTTTTGAGATTTTTATCACTTTTACAAACATCAAGGAATCATTGTGGATAAGACAAATTTGAACAAGCAAATAACAAAATGCATCTAATTTATGTATTAAAAACATGACACTTAAAACCTATAATATTTTTCAGGTGGATATGCATTACTTAATAAACATGTATCATATTCTGACCAAAGAAATTTTAACATATGTTAAAGGATTGAAATAATGTAGCATATATCCCAACCACAATGAAATTAAGCTAACAAGAATAAGATAATTGTAAAATCTTCAAATGTTTGGAAATTAAGTAATATACTTTTAAGTGTAAGTCAAAGAAGAAGTCACAAGGAAAATAGTAAAATCCTATTGAATTATAATGAAATTACTACATGTCAAAACTTGGACTTATCTCAAATCATGGTTAGAAATTTATAGTGTTAAATGTACACGTTAGAAAAGAATAAAAGAAAATTAACCATCTGAGCATCCTTCTCAGGTAGTTAGAAAAACAACATTAAATTAACTACAAATAAGTTGACAAATCAATAATAACAAAAAGAAGAAGTTAAATTAGTAAAATAAAACATAGATATAGAAAATCAACAAAGCAAGAGAAATGGGAAGGACGATACCACAAAGAAACTATAAATGTTAAAGAGATCACAAGGAACTATTACAAACAATTTTACACCAAAACATTTTAACTTTATTTGAAATGGAAACATTTACAGAAAAACACAACTGACCAAAATAGAGCTATGAAAGGTAATATTTCTATTAAAGACATTGATTCTGTGTTCATAAGTCTCTCCCAAGAAATCGTCAGATAAGAGGGATGGCTTCGCTGGTGAATTCTTTCAGCATTAATGTGTTGAATTAGAAATCAATGATAATAAGATAGCAAATAAAACTACATTTACCTGGAAATTAAACAGCACAGGTAATTGGAAAATAAAAATTTTAAATTTCATTAAAATAATATCAAGGAACATAAAATTATTAGGATCAATTTTATCAAAATTTGTGCATGACAGCTACACTGAAAACTACAAAATACGTCTTAGAGAAATTAAAGAAGCCCTAAGTATACTATGTTTTGCATTGGATAATTACATATTATTAAAATTTTAATTCTCTTCTAATTATTTGAAAGATTTAATGGGCTTCCAATTATAATCATGGTTGGATTTTTTGTGTGTCAAAAATTGGCATGCAAGTTCTTAAATTTATATGCAATTACAAAGAATTTTGAGTATCCAGAGTGTTACTGAAAAAGAACAAGACTGGGTGACAAACACTATCTAAATTCAAGACTTGCCATAAAGCTGCTGTCCTGGCATGAGGATCAACACTTAGATGAATGGAGCAGAAAGGGATCACAGGAACAGACCTACAATTATGGGATTATTTGATTTTCAACAAGGGCACAAAAGCAATAAATGGGGGAAATTATTTTTTTAAACGTGGTGCTGGATATCCATAGAGGACATAAGGAAGTTAGTTTGATGCTTACCCCATACCATATACAAAAATTATTTAAGGATGGGTCATTGATGTAAAGAGAGAATCTAAAAGAAGAAAGCTTATAGAGGAAATATAAGAGAATATTTTCTTGATTTGATAGTAAACAGAGTTCTTAGGACATAGCAATCATAAAATTAAAAAGTAATAAATTAAACTTAACCAAAATTAAAATCACTGTGTTACCAATTCAGGTCACAATAAAAGAAGAAGTATCAGAGATACCATCATGGCATAATCAACTAAGAAATTAGACAAAATATGTATATGAAACAACAATTTTCAGATGTTGAACAATGAGGTTGTACAGGGCTGTGGCCCCTGAGAGAAGAGAAATAAAATGATGAGCCTTAAAATTGTCTCTGCTTTCTGCCAGAAAGTAGTTACCTGGTTGCAGGGCATAGACAGGGAAGCCAAAGAGAGTCCAGTTGTCTAGTTGAGTTAAGGAGATAAAGATGGGAGTTCATGGAGACCACATAAATAGTATTTTGGTACAAAATACCAGACAAAAGTGAGCTGAACAGTGAATGACCTCTGGAGTTCAACAGAAGAAGCCCCTTGAGTCTTTGACTGAGTACTGGTTTGTTATTGTGTGAAAGGAAAAGACCAAAGGACGGGAAAACAACTACCAGAAAGTAATAGAGCAAACAATTTCTGCAACTCACTCAAGACAAGAAACAGTTCATGTTCTCACCAGCCTGAATAGAAAGACCTTGTTAACATGGGGGATTTGGAAGAAGACATCAGGAGGGTAAGAGGTTTTAGTTAGCCTTGTACTAATTACTCTTCTGGATCCATCATAAGGAAGTTTGAAAGCAAGTCTCAAAAGAATCAAACTGATTCCAAGCAACCGAACTGCATACAATGTTCAATTCAAACACTATTTTGATGACAAATTCAAACACTATTTAAAAGAATACAACAAAATTCAGCATTCAACAATGTAAAAATTGTAATGGATGGGATCCCATAAAAAAATCAACAGACTTGCAAAGAAATAGGAAAATAGTATCTGCGACGAGGAAATCAGTAGAAGCATACCCGTAAATAAGAGATCATTTGCACATAAGGCTAAAATGTTTAACACCAAATAATGGTGAGTATATGAAGAAATTGGATCATTGACACTTTATTGGTGGGAATAAAAGATAGTACACTCTGGAAGTTTGGCAGCTTATCAAGCTAAACATACAATTATCATACAACACAGCAAATGCATTCTTGACCATTTATTACTGAGAAATGAAAATTTATGTTCACACAAACACCTGCACACAAAGTTTTATAGAAACTTTATTGTTAACATTCAAAAATTGGAATCAGTCCAGATATCCTTCAACAAGTGAATGGTTAAACATATTGTGCTATATACATAACATGGAATGCTACATAGCAATAAAAATAAATTCTCACTCATAAGTGGGAACTAAATAATGTGCCCACATAGACATAGAGTTTAGAATGATAGACAATGGAGACTAGGAAGGTTGAGGGGCTGGGAGGGCTGTGGATGATGAGAAATTATTTAATGGGTATAATGGATGTTATGCAGGTGATGGAAACCCTAAAAACCCTGACTTCATCACTACACAATCTACGTATGTAACAAAATTGCACTTGTACTTTATAAATTTGTACAAATAAAAGAAAGAAAGGAACTATTGATCCATCAAACAACCTAGATAAATATCTAGGAAATCATGTTAAGTCAAAAAGTCAATCACAGAAGCTTACGTAATTTGTTGTTCCATTTGTGTAGCAATTTTGAAATGGAAAATTTTGGAAAAGGAAGACAGATTATTGGTTTCCAGGGGTTAGGGGAAGGGAAGGGGACCAAGTAGGAGGTGGACGTGGGTATAAAAAGGCAACATGAAGAATCCTTATATTGGTGGAATTATTCAGTATCTTCACTGTGGTAGTGAACACGTGAAACTATACAGGTGATAAAATTATGTAAAATTTAATAAACAACACACACACATATGCACAAATGAGTACAAAGGAGATGGGAAATATGAAAAAGATCAGTGGATTATACTAATGCCAAAATCTTGATTGTGATATTATACTTTAGTTTTTAAAAAAATTACCAATGGAGGAAAGCAGGCAAAGTGGATAAGGAATCTTCCTGTATTATTTCTTATAACTATATGTGACCCTATAATTATCTGCATAAAAATTTCAATTACAAAATTGGGGAAGTATTTCTCAGTATTTCTCACAGTGAACAAAGCAATAGCAATAACCTTACAGCTAATTGACTAATTGGACTTCATCGAAATTAAAAATTCTGTTCATTATTAGACATTATTAAGGAAATGAATAGAGAAAGCTTACACTGAGAGAAAATAATCACAATATGTATATCTGACATAGATTTTATATCCAAAATGTATGAACAACTCTTCAAAGCAATAAAAGAGTTAAAAACAATTAAAGTTGATACAAAAATCAAATTTAGAATAGATATTATAGGATAAATATTGCAAACACTCCAGGCTTTCTGAAATACATTCATTAATTCCTCCATTTATCAAAAAAAGTTAGGGAAAAAATTAATACATTAGTTTAAAATTCCATATATAAATGATATAGTTCAAAATTGATAGTTCCATAGAAAACCAACACATGTAGTACATCTTTATAGTTTGATGTGATACTCAAAATAATTAATCATCCTCAAGCATAGCATCCACCAATCAGAAAGGATGCAAGGTCCTGGCAGCATCTTGCTTTGTTAGGAGGTAATACTTTCATTAATGAATGATGCAGGTCCTAGTGGATTTAGGGGGAGGTACAAGACCATCAGAATATTGAGATCAGTGATGAATGAGATGCTTGGGTAGCTGGGATCAGGGATTTCCTGGGAAGCAGCAATTAACCAACTACAGTAATATGAAAGTTTCTTTTAATATTTATGCAGCCCATATGGCCATCCATGTTTGTACTAAATGAATATTAGTCACAAAGAAAAGCCATCTCCTCTATCCTGACTATAGAAAAGACAGCTATGTAAAATTTGCATTGATAAGTTTAGTTATGCAGACAAATGTAAATGATAAGAAGGACAGCTTTTAATTATATCATAGTCACATAAATCCAAAATTATAGAAACTCCAAAACACTGTGTCCAGTTTCATATTTTTATAGTTGAAAAAATGTTAACTTGGAGAGGTTTTCCACCAGACATTTATTTACCTTGGTCACAGAACAGGTATTAGGCTCCACATCTTCTGACATCCTGATTAGCCCTATTTCTCTGATAGCAAATTTTAATTAATATTGTGCCTATTATCAATGACTGATGCCTTGTGAAAACAAGGTTAAAGATAGAGAACACCATTCTACTATTAAGATCTTTTTGTTTTAACCCCTTTAGAGAAATATTTGCTTTGTAGTACTAAGTATCCTCTTATAGAAACAAGGGGCGGTGCTTAATAGAGTACTTTGGGCTTTAGAAGCTGAAAGATTGTTGCTAGATACACACCAAATCTACCACTACAGAGGCCAATAAAAAGAAGAGGAAAATGTGAATGGTTTATGTGAAATAGCTATAAAATTCTCATCTCTTCCTTTCTATATTTTGTCAAAAACAAACAATTTTTCTTTTTTTATTGACATGGAATTTTGTAAGTAACCTTTGGCAAAGCACATCTCATTTTATTCAACTGTAATCATTAGATGCTGAAAATGAACAAACACTCTTCTTATACTGTATTTATTTTCATTTGAGATAATGGTCAATATCCCCCCAAATTACAGTATTATACTTAATCAACATTATCTGATTTTAAAATATAGCCATTATATTCTATTATAAGCTAAATAAAGCCAAATTATGAGAGTTTTTTTTTTCTTTGCCCCTTTCACTTCCTGGCAAACGATGTAAACAAAAGGACATTTAGTGATCTTATAATTCAAATGTAATTAAATGAATGTTACTTTGTGAATGGTCTTTAACAAATGACATTTAATGATGCAGGCTGCTCTATCAAATAAATTATCTGCTCTGCAACTGTAGCACTGGAGTATAACACTGGAAATGTTTATAGGGGTCAGATGATTCTCTTTTTTATACACAAGGCAAAATAGCAAAGCAACGATTTGTTTTCATTATAGCTTTCCCTCTTAGTAAGCCACTTGGTTCTCATTTTTCTTTATTTGAAGATACCAATTATTCAAAAAGATACTCTAAGTTTACCAAGCATTTAATGACTGAAGTGGGAGGGTGATTATGAGTGTGGTTTGGGAAGACCACATTCTACAGAGACATTTCTGAAATTTTCCAGGACTGAATAAACACTGTATTATACAGGGAAATGCTTATTTTCTCTTCTACCCTAAAATAGGACCATAATCAATTAATATAATAGAATCAATCATTTTTCTACTGCACAGATTAAACAGTATAAAGAAGTAGGTGGAAACTTCAGTTTTTAATCACCTACCTACAATTTTATCTCTTAATATTCTCATTTACCAAGAATCTGAATACCATATTCTTTCCATTTAAGGAATTAGTGAAGAAGTAGAGTCAGGATGTGTAGGTGAAGTTAAGCTATGAAGAAGATAGAGAGAATAATGATTGTCTATGGAGAATCAGTTTTAGATACATGAGCATGTCTTTAGACACAGAAAACAGCCCATTAAGTAGAGTAGATAAAAATGCAAGTCAAATGTAGCTGAATGATCACAGTGTTAATGCTGTCAAGAAGGATAAGGTACTATAGATGACATCCTTGGCACCAGATCCAGATCTTGGAGCACCAGCTCCATGCTCCATCCCTCGGGTTCTAAACCCTTGGCTGCTAATGGCTCCCATCTGTGATCTTCAGACGATGACATTTTGCAATTGAAGGAACTGGAAATCCAGTGTGTTCACTGAGGATAATCTAAATTTCCTTAAAATAAATAGCAAAGAAATTTGTTAAATTGAAGTGAAAGGTGGTCTGAAGACAGTACATTTTAAGGATTCTTCCAATTAATAGGATTTTAGAACCACTCTTAGATCCCAAAGATATTTTAGATAATTAGAGTTTTGATAAGGATTGGGAGGTTTATGGCAAGAAGGTGAGGTGGTGTCAAAAGTAAAAGTAATTTAGAGCATAGGAGGAGAAAAGCACAGACCTTAGTGACCTGGTGTGGTGTGGGGTGCAGAGACAAGAAAGTTCCAGAAGGACATAGGTAGGTGGGAACACAGGGGAGGTAGGATATGCAGTGATGGAGCATGGCAGTGCAGGAAGGGAATGTGAATGTTCCCAACAGGGTCTCATGGCAGAGTTTCTTTGTTAAAACTAGACTTGACTTTTCCCCCCAAAGTACAGCTACTTACCATTAAATGGAATTCACATAGTAATTTTGGGCAAGGATGGCTTGCTTTTTAACTCACAGCATGAGAATAAAAATTAACTGCCCAGGATACGTGCCTTATGCATATATTATAATCAATAACAAATAAAATACATTTTTATTTAAAACCTCAACAACATCCGTAACTTGGTAAATTTGTTTATTCTCCCTGTGTAATTTCCATTCATAAAAAAGAAGATGTCCTTCACTTTAGAACAGCAACACAGGCAAATTTGGACTTACTGAGGGTGTACGTATGTCTGTGACGGTGGGTGTGCAGGATGGACACCAAACACATTCAGTATGTTGGTCACTCAGCTGAAGTATCCTTTAGTACTCAAAAAACTAAAGCATCTCTATTTTAAAAATTACTTTCCAAAAGCAGTCTAAACACATATCGAGCCTCCCAGAAAATGTGCATATGAAATTCAGGCCACAAAAACAGTGAAAGGAAAAGAAATGGAATTAGGGAGTATTAGCTTCAACCATGCTATTCTCCCTCCTTTCCTCCCTCCAAACATCCATGAACAGAATTTACTTTGTGAACAAGAGGAGTCCTTAATCCTTTAGTACTTAACCATTTCCTGGGGAGAACAGTCACTGATTTTAGACAAATCATACCAAATACTTTTTTATTCTTTTCTATAAGGTTGTCAAACTTTCATTCATAGAATTTTGTTTATTTCACTCGCAACATAGTTACAAAAGTAACAGATGATCAAAAATTATCTCCTTCAATTCAACTCCTTTCATAATTCTGGTATCTTGAACATTCGATGCAAGAAATTACCGAGTGGCAGGTTTTCTATGTTTCATCCCAGAAAATCCTTTATTTGATTTATATGGCACATAGCAAGAGTTCCCAAGAGACTTAAAATGTCAATGTTCTCTATCTGTATCACTGGGGCTGTAAAAATTAACAGAATATGGTGGAAAGAAAGCTTAACTTAGTGGGCTAAGAGGATGGAAGGGGAAATTCTGTCATTCATTGTCCTTGGACAATTTGCTTAAACTCTTAAGCCTCTTTTCTTATCTGTAAAATGTGTTTTTTCTTTATTGGGAAAGAGATTGTCTGTTTTATCTAATACTACGATCTGAATACTTGTGTTGTTGAAAACTAATCCCCAAAGTGATAGTATTAGGAAGTGGGACCTCCAAGAGGTGATTAGATCACATGGGCAGAGCCCTCAGTAATGGGATTAGTGCTCTTATAAAAGAGGCCCCAGAGGGCTGTCTTGTCCTTTTCCCCATGTGAGGAGACAGCAAGAATGCGCTATTCTATGATGAACCATGAAGTGAGTCGTCACCACACACCGAATCTGCTATCACCTTCATCTTGGATTTCTCAGTCTCCAGAACTGTGAGAAATAAATTTCTATTGCTGATAAGCCACCCAGTTTAGGCATTTTATTATAGTAGCTCAAATAGACTGAGGCAACTAACTTGAAGATTTCCCATGAATATAAATTGAAGTTACTGATAGGAAAAGACTATAAATCTTCAATGTTATCCACAAATAAATGATTGTTACTATATTCCAAGAACAGTAGCCTTTCATGTTTTTCAAGATTAAAGAAATAATGGTAATTTATTGTTATTATCTTTTACCTATTATCATATGCATCTTCACCTTTACTTGAGATTGATAAGCACATTTTAACTTCTCATCTTTTGTAAGTGAAAAAAATATTGTGCTCTGAGAAATTTGGTGATCTTCCCAGGCTTATTAGACTCCCAATTCAGAGTTCTTGCAGGACTCTGAGGTGCTATGAGCATTCTCATTTTAAAACTCCAAGAATGGGAGGTGGAAATTCAGAGTAGATGTCAGCACAAAAGAATACCGTGAACTCATAATTTTGGTAATGCAGAAAATCATTCTTATTCTTTCTATGGAATCAGTGAACTAATTTAAAAAATATTAGCTTTTCAAAATTATGTCTGTGCCTTTGCCCAGGAACAAGTGTCATAACAACCGCATTACCTGGGCCACCTATTTGACTATATCACCAGGATGACACCTAGAGTGTAAAGTATATAGGGTAGTTCGTTCTGTCTGACAAACCATTTCCTTTGATTTTCACTTATTTCCTTTATTCTAGACAGACTTTGCAACTCAAAAGCCTATATAAAAGTAATCATTCTACCGTTCATCGACATTAATTCGGAAACATTTAGTGCAATTCCATTTCTAGATTTCTTTTCACACATCTTTTTATTTCATCATTCTCAGTCTCATACAGCCCTAAGAAATTAAGTATCATCATGAAAAATGCTACATCCCTAATAGTCCTGTGACAATTGGTCAGCAAGAGTACCCAAAGCTATTTCATTTCTCTAGTGCTGATGGCAAATTGGAAATTACAGTGCCCAAGAAATTCCCATCTTCCACATCTAACTACATTGTAGCTCAAGAAAAGCTACTAACAATGATAAAAATCTTGAGGGGATCAATTTAAAAAGTGGCCTCATTATCATCTACATAGTTCATGCTAGTTAACATTCTGAGACCTTCTTATTCAATAGTTTTTAGTAATAAAATTGGAGTGACAACACATTTTGATATTAAATATGAAATATAAAAAATTATCTTTAGAAAAATGAGTCCTATCACATTTATTAGAAAGCTGGCTTTCCATAGTTTCATCAGAGCTGTGTATTTTTACATGTATTAATCATGATGAATTTTTATCTGGAGAGATTATAAATGAGTGCTGATAAACTGTTCCACAATGATGGACACTACATTTCATTCATGCATTTTCCCCATATACTTTGAAAAGGATTTAAGATATCTTATGTAATGAAACATAGAAAAGGCCATATACATACATAAATAAAACAATAGTCCTAAGACTAACATTTCTTTAGAGAGCTAAGACCTTATGGTCCAGGTATTTTGATTTCTAATAAATTATTGTAGAATAAAGATAAGGTTTGGAAAAATGTCAATGAAAATTAACATCCAGTAGGTATCTCTCTCAAAGATTATATATCTTAAGTGAGTCTTTAAAAGGCATTGTATTTTAATCAATTCATATTTTATTTTTCTGTTAATGTCATGTTGAATATAAGATATCAGATGTGAGTGATGAAAATTCATGCTTCTGCAATTTTTTAAAATGCATGATTATAGATTATCATTCAGAGAACCAAAAAAGTTCAATATGACAATAATCCACAAATACCAACACTGAATATTCTTAAGGACTTTCACAAACTCTTGGTCATGGTATCAAATGGCATTGCTAAACGTATTAGAATGAATACTTTATCTTAAAAAGAAAAAGCCAACAAGCAAATAACAAAAACAGCTCTCATATTTGATGAGTAGGCATGAACTAATATTGTTAAAAATCTCTTTAATTTTGTTGTAGTTTAGGCACAAGTTCTTTTTCTTGGTAGTGTAAACGGGGTTTTGAAACAGAGATATTTTATTTGCAGAGTTAGCTGAGGTGTACCTTCCTATTACAAAGTGCAATGTCAGTCAACCTAAGCTTGAAAAAGAGGTGGCTAAACCTCTTTTGACACTCACCATTACTTATTAGATTGTAATGTTGGAAAGGAAAGGGGAAGTGGATAACTTATGGGCAGATTTGTTTCTAGGTCATAGTAACAGTGATGCGAACACAATCCTACCTAACCCCATGGCAGAGAGTTGGGTATTTTTCTCTCACTTCAAGCCTATTGAGAAGAGGCCAAAGGAGACCTTTCCAAGAGCTTGACATCTGTCCAGAGGTTTATTTACCAATGTCATTTTGAAAAACTGGTCCCACTCAATAAATTCATTATATGACTCACTGAAGAATGCTAACTTGGAGTTGCGAAAACATTCAATTAGAATACACAACAAACGATTTATTCTTTTAACTAGTAGGAAACGATTTGGAATGACCTTGACTGTCCATACCTACCTTGGGCATGCAGAGCAGCCTTGGTGAGAACTGTCTTAAGAATGAATCAAAGTCAGAGGCTTACACTTTCACCTCATGAGCTCCCTTTCTAGAAATTGTCATATTATTCACAGGCCACATTTTTAGTAAGTGATTCAAAAAGCAGTTAAAAAGGTGTGGAGGAGCAGGATTTCGAATAACCGAAGGAAAAAAAGATGGTCAGACTTCAGTGAGCATCTCAGATCTGGGGCAGTTTTAAAAGTTGGACTAAATGTTTAAGTGTTCTGTGTTCAACATTGTTCAAAGAAGAACTTCAAAATGTAGGAGAGTTTCTCTCTCACTTTAAATGGGAAGCTTCACCTGCATTAACTGAATACAACTGTACTACATGTCACAAAATTAGCTGAGGAGAATTAATCTGACTCTTAGGGGTTTATGTAGAAGAAAAAGTGTGGAGCACCCAAGTGCACTGTGAAAAAGTCTAATACTCTCAAATATACCCGTTCGTTATCAAATGAGGGATCTGAATAAATTATGTAGTACCCCTCCCAAAATGTTAAAAATTGAAAATATAGTCACAAGTTCATTTATTGGGAATAAAAAGTACTCATACTCACAATGTGATGTTTTTATCACAGAGAGGTTTTCACATTTTGTCTTGGAAACATTTCTATTTTTCTCACAAAGAAAAAATATCAAAAAATTGTTCAAAGCTTATAATTAAAGCATGAAAAGAAAGGATTGTTAATAATAGTTTATAAAATAATTTTGTATATTTTAAAGCCGTATAATGTAATTCATTTTTAAGCTACAACAAATCAATGAGAAAAAGA
>RJWJ010007744.1:0-55754 GCA_004363605.1 Indri indri | reverse complement strand
TTGTCTTTCCAATGACTATTCTAAGTACTTCGGAGTACTGACTTCACCCAGACCTTCATCATCATTTCTTCCCTTCATTCATTCACTGAGCAAACACTAAGATCTAGTGTTCTGTTTCAACTGTGCTTGGAACTGTACCTTGACCTCACATTTTAGTCAAAGTTATATAAGTCTTGGATACAAGATGCTCAAACATGAAATTAGAAGAAATAGAGAAGACAAATGAAAAGGTATCTGGCATCTATATAAGATGAGTGATTTAAAAATAAATGAAAAATCATAATAAATATGCAGTTCTTGTGGTTATTCAAATTGTTGCTTTACTTTGCAACTATATAAAATACATACTTATATCTTTATCATATGTCCAAATTTCATTCATTTATCCACTCATGCATGCATGCATCATGCATTAATATAAACTAATTTTCCTGTAATCATATTCCTAAGCTATAGAGCACATGCTTATTGAGGGTATATTTTGGACCAGACATTGTGGTAGGCTCTGGTGATGCAGAAATAAGCATAGTACAGCAACGGTCCTAAAAGTGTTCAGGCTACTGTCAATCTTTGTTACTAGTGTATGGAATTTATTTAAACATGCACTTACCTTTTGAACTAACCAGAGGTATCAGAGCATCTTCTGAGCAGTTTTAGACAAACAAAAAAAGATCCAATTTACATAGGTGGATTCTAAAGCCCCTTTCTGTATTTTACTGCTCATGAATTATTTTGAAATAGAGGTTTCTAATCTTTTTGTTGACTCTCTATCATAATAGATCATTGAGAAGTCGTAAAATATCTATTGATTCTGATCACATCTTATTTGTCCCTGTTTATTTCCTATTTTGCATCTCATGACTTTATAAAAAGCAAATGTCTACAAGTGACAGTGAAAGCAAAAAGGTGAATTTCAAATTTGTTCATGTGTTCCACTAAGATTGAGCATTGATTTTCCCCCCACAAAAAAATTCTTTTCCAAAGAGTACACAGTCACTTTTAAATTAACTTAATATAAAACAAGTCTCTAACCCACATAAAGAACATTAACCTAAGAAAAATATTTGAAGTCGTTACTGAAATACTTTCTATTCAACAAAATAACAATTTAAGGATTAATGCTGATTGATTATTGTCAATCTAATTCCCAACTGGCTGTTAAACTTTTAAATTGACAAACTTACTGACTAAATCTCTAGACTAAAATTTCCACCCTTGCTCTCAATGAATATATGAGCTGTAGTACTGGTAGTCAGAAGGAATACGTTGTCCTCTGACAAAGCGGGTCCAAATTAAGTTCCTGGCTCCATGGCTTTGTGTTCAACATATACGCTATGACCTGCTCTGATTCATTTCTGCTCTCTTTCTTAACATGAACAGCTGTCTACCTCTGATGAGATAATTACTTCATGCTGTTAGTCTGAACATAGTTCTGAGAAATCCAACCAGGTTGCTTCTGAGATAGCCTGCAAGCTCCTAGTAGCCTAGCAACTTCTCTTATACCAAATCCAGACTCTATTGAAAAAAAAAAATTCAAGTAATTGGAGAAAGGCTCAGCAGGGAGCCAGTGTTAAAAGGTGATGTTTTCCAATATTTTTTGCAATGGTCAAGTGGAAAGATAGGAATGTGTAGAACAGGAGAAAAATAGAAATGTTTAAGTGATTTCTAAAATATTATTACAAAAAAACAATTATCAGTTTCCATTTCACTGAGTCCTGGAAAAGAAAAATATTTAAGCCTCAAGATTTGGAATTCACGTTTGACCATATAACTTTCCCAGTAATAATAATTATAATTGAAATTAGAAAGCACGTTTTATGTGTCAGGTACTTCTCTAAGCATGCTGCATGCATTGATTCTTTTGATACTCCAAACGAGCCTAAAAAGTAAATATTTATATAAGCCTTTTATTTTAAAGTTGAAGAGACTGATGCTATCAGAGGCGATAGGACTTGCCATACGGACTTTAGTTTTATAGTAGAAACCACTAGGGACACAACATTCACTCTATACCATGCTTTATTATAAATGTTTTCGGAATTAATTTTCTGGAAGAGATTGTGGGGTCTCATTATCTATTTAGGGACAAAGGGTTATAGATACAGATATTTATAAAAATTACACGCACATACACATATATATATTATTTTCATTTTTATCATGAGAACCATCACATATGTGAGCCTCTTAGGGGAGGAGAACGCAATCAGCAAGTTTATGGAAAAATTTGGAATTACATTTGCCTACTTAGTACTAGAAAGCGTTTTTCTCCTCAAGCAGAAATAAAACTAACAATAAACTATATGACATATAAGAATATTATTATAATTTGATTCTAACTTATAAGAGAAAATCACAAGCACATGTTTTTAAAAAAACAAAATAGCAAGATAGGAAAGAAATAGACAAAAATATTGGAGGTGGTCGTTTTGGAGTGGTGAGACTCTAGCCAATTTTCTTCTTATTTTTCTATATATTTTCCATTTTACTTAATGAATAACCATTCATTACCTCTATGATAAAAAAATATTTAGGTATGGAAATAGGAAATATATAGTGCTATAATCAGAGTCTTAGAGTTATAAATGTATTATCTAGAATACATTTCTATAAAGTATGAGCGTCCATTATAAAAATTTCTAGGAAGCAATATGCACATTTGTTAGATTTCAGATCTTAGAAACGCACTGCTTCAAAAGGAAACCTAGCTCATTATCAAGATACTAGATATTGGAATTAGATATTGAGTGAATAATATCTAATTATTAGAAACTTCTTTATATTGATCTAAATTTTATTTCGTTATTGCAGTTTAGACTTGCAAAAATAGAAAAATCACTAGATTCAAAAAAGCAACCAAAGGTAATGTTTTGCTCCTTCGCTAGTACTTTTGCAGTGCTACTTTATTCATGGCATTCTGCTAAGCACTATCTGAACCTTACCAAGATCAAGAGAATATGAGTTCTGTTCTCAAAGAGCTCCCAGTCTAGTTGCAGACATGAGACATATACCTAAATAAAAGTTGGGAAAAAAAGGGGTGTAAGAGGTATAGACATCATTTATTGATTCATTTAGCAAACAGTATTGAATACCTAATAGATGACAGGAATACAATGGTGAATAGAATACAGTCCCTGTCCTAGATAACCTCACAATACAGTAGAGGAGCTAAATAAGAAATGCAGTGATTGTGAGAAGACTGTAGTTGTTGACTTATTTTTTTACCCCTTTTTCATTTTAAAGCTTTTATTAAGCACCCTCTGTGTATCTACCAATAAAGTGGGAAAAAACATGAGGGGTACAGAAGTATGTCAAAATAAAATCTTTATGGGGAGGTTTTTACTATCTACAACAAAATAGGCAAATGTTTGCGTTTGAAATCACTGGAAAGAAATTTCAAAGCAATTCTTCTAGGTTTTAAGTGATAAGGGAAATAAATTAGCAATCTGGTTAATTCAGGAACAGATTCATGGATGAAGTGTTCTTGAACATTAATTTTAACAAATAAATTTTAAATTCCTATATTCTATTATATTTCAAAATGATAAGCATTACGTGGCAATATTTTAGTAATGCTAATTTAAAACATTAACTTTGATAATGTAGTAGCAGAATCATCTCAATTTTCTTAACCTATTTTCCACAAACTCAAAAAAGCAAGAAATACTAAGCTAATTAAAAATAAGTTCATTGTACTTCATCCTTTGATTTTTCCTTCCAAAAAGTTTGCCAGTGGCATAAGAGAACATGACTTTTTTAAAAAAAATTATTTATATAAATACTGGTCCTTTTTCTTAATCGTGTATTTCTTCATACCAACAAGAGGAACTGTACAAAAAAGATAGGATGATGGAGTTGAAAGAAGCCTGGACCACAGATAGCATGCTGGGCTTTTCCCTGCTGTGCCTTAAACTAGCTTTGTGATCTTGTACAAAGTACTCAAGTTCTTTGTAACTCGGTTTACTCAGCTTCAAAATGAGAAAATTTGAAGGAAATTATAGAGGGAATTACCCTGGAGCTCTAAAATACTTCACTCTTACAAGATAAATTTTTGACACCTAAATATTTACATGAAAAGGACAATGGTAGGCTGTTGGTGGTTAGACGGATGGATAGATAGACAGATAACACGCACACACACATTCACAAGTACACATAGCCCTCACTCAGTTCTGAGAGCGCTTGAAGAACTCAGAGTGCCCAAAAGCGAAGGAGATGGAGAAATGCTTCATGTCCACACATTATCTAAAGCAAGCAACCACGTAATATCCAATTCAGTGAAAGACAGTAAGTCTTGTATAGAAAAGAGAAATAGTTTCAAATATTTTATAAACTGATATGGGTAGTAGCATTGCACTATTTTCTTTATATTTTTGCTAGATTTACCACCTAAAAAATTGGATATACAGTTTTTAAGTTGATGAGGCATCTGGTTTCCTCCATAATATGAGCGACATGCTTCACACTGTGTTAAAAAAAATAAATTCCTGCCCAGATACACACGCAAACACATACAAATTGTTTCATTTACACACTTATACTTGGGATATAATCTCTGAACTATTATTTAAAAAGTAAAACAAAGGTATTGGGGAAAGGGAAGCAGAATCCACTGAAAATGATAATCTCCAGAGATGTATTCGTAGCTTTCTGATTTCTCCAAGATGATACTATAAGGTCAGAGTTTAGTCACATTAAAAAAAATTTAGCAATCAGACAAAATATTGCACCCCTTGGAATTGTGATAAATAGAAAGTAGTGATAATGCACATTTGAGCTGATTATGTAATAGAGTATGAAATAGATACATAATAGATTACAATAATATTAATAGATATGTATCTATGCATAGACCACAGTACCTATGTATCTTTATATCAATAATTCTGCACAGTTCTAAATGGAAAAGAGCCCCTAACAATGAATTTATGTGGATACAAGGAAAGAATGTTTGGTAAAAGAAAATCTAGAATCTAGGATGAAAAATCAAGTGGAACCTATAGCCCCATAACTTTTACTCATCAGCAGCGGATCCTCCACCTAGCTTTTTGATTAGGGGTCTTACTTTCTTGGAGCCTTGGTTTGTTGAGGTTAGGGAAAAATATATTTGAGAAATGTGAATGCATATCCTTGATACATGGCTTATTCCTTTTTATTCATGAAAATGAAGTTTCTCCTACTTTCCAGTAAGATCTGGACAGTCTACTATTTCTCATGTACAGAAGAGGTGGCCGATTGCTGCTATACCAGGCATGTTTTCTTATCAGGTGCCCTTGTGTCCAATGGCCTCTGTAACCTGGGCTACTGGACAGAGCTACGGCTTCATGGAACTGTGTAAAGCTGCCTGGTTCACCCAAGCAGGGTCCAGCTTTAGCCTTACTGGCAACAAATCAATCAACTGGAATTCTAAAGTTCTAGAACTTATAGTCCCTAGAGCTGTTTACTAAATTGGAGTTAAATATGACAAATTTTGGGGCTTCTTGAATAACCTTACGCTACGAGGTCAAGGATGTGGACCTTTCACTGGTTGTTAAACACAGGAAAAGAAATATGCTGCCTACACAGGAGGCCAACCGAGAAACACCAAATGTTTTATAGCCTTGGCTTCCTAATAAACCCCTAATTTGTAGAAAGCCATGGTGACCCTTCTCAAATTGCATGTGTTCATTGCTAATGGACTCCAACACCTATGGCCACATAAAAGGTATAAACGTAAAAACACTCAAGAAATGTTGGTCTTTGCTGCTTTAAATTCAATAGGCCTCAAAGTGAAAGGGTTCACCAAAAGTTGGCTTCACCGTAAGGTAGAAAGTGCAGCATGTATCACTTAAAAGAAATAAATAAAAATCAGGCAATTTCTGTAAAAGAAATCCTGCATTTCTTGTCAGAATATTTTTAGCTATAGTCAACTCCCTTCAAAATAAATAAACAAATTTTTGTAGGGTTGACTTTTTTCTGTCTTTTTTTTGTAGTATAGATGGAATTATGAATTGAGCAGGGTGAGAAGAGTGCTAAAACTTTGCTAGAAATAAAATAAATTTTCTAATTTCAGCAACATTACTTGTACAAATACAAAATATCACAGCGAGAGACAATGAGGATTGTGAAAAAAGAGTCAATGATACTTCTTCTGATGTGACAAAGGGAGCATATTCCATTTAATCTCTTAATGATTAAATCACAGTATCAGTGAAATGTAGGCAAAACAGCTGGGTGAAATGCCACACATGTTGTTTACACATTACATTTCAACAGAGTGAAAACCACTTGAACTAAGTTTTCATATACACCTGTAACCTCACTCCTCTATCAGGTTCAATGACATTTATTTCCCTTTTTCTCTGTAAACCCACTTGGCAATTTTGATTCAGGGTTTACCTTCATCTCACTTTCCTTCATTAACATCTACCAGCTATTTTCCTTCATCTTCTTTTGCATAGCCCATAATTTCTGCTTTAGAGACTGAAGGTAATATTTGCAACTCTGATATTTTTCAACAAATAAGAAACAGTTGCTTCACCTTCAGCAATAATAGCAATTTATTTTATTTTTATAAACACATTTTGGAAATTGTTCATCTTTGAAGACCAGGTTACTTTGCAACAGAACTGAATTTGAAAATATCTTTCAAAGATATTTCAATAATAATAAATTGTGATAATACTCAGGACATTTATTGAATACTTACTATGTGTTAGGGACTGTTAAACATTGTACATGTATTACTCTATTTAATCCCCCAACTGCCCTACGATATAAACACTTCATTGTACAAATGAGTAAACTGAGGCTGAGTGGTTAAGCAATTTTCCTAGGGTCACATTGCTGATAAATGAAAGAGCTGGGATGTGAATCCAGAAGATCTAATTCTAGAATCATCACCCTATAAAATCATTTTGACTAAAACTGTTGTATTGATGCTAGATATCAGTTTCCATTTAGGTAAGTGATGTTAAGCTAATCAGATAATTATGGCAGTATAAAGAATTCTAGATATACGATAACCAAATCTGTAGAATTCAAATTCACATAAGAGATAAAACAGAGGGAAACATTCGTATGCATGAAGGAAGACTAAAAGTCTTTAAAGTCTTTGTCTTTAAAAGGTATTCATGTAAGAACTCTAAAGAATAGGAGATTATGCGCAATAGTTAATAAGCATAACTCGCTGTTTACTTAGCATGGCTTACGCATTTTATTACATAATTAACATGCTTATTACATAGACAAAAGATCTGGGTAAAAATAAACATTTTTCTCTAAATCCTACAACTCAACTCCCCAGAGGAAACCACTTAAACAATGTCTTTTGTATCATTCCAGATACATTTTTGGTAAATGTAAATATATGTTTATTAGAAAAGCAAATGGGAGGAAACAATAAATATATATTTCAACTTAACAGTGCATCTCAAAGGTCTTTCCGTATCATCGCATAGAGATTGATCCCATCTTTTCAACAGTTACATAATATTCTATTTCATTAATGAAAAATAAGTATTCTAGATTGTTTTCAATTTTGTGCTGTTACAAAAACTGCTATAACAAACATCTTTGTATGCTTGCCACATGCTGGTATATTTCTAGTAAATTCCTAGGAGCCGTTGGGTTAATTTTTTATAGATATCTTCCTTCAAAATGGTTATATCTCCATACTTCCACCAACAATACAAAAGTGCATTTTTCTTCACACAAGTACCAATGCTAGATAATAAAAGACATCTTAGTCTTTGCTGAACTAGCAGATGAGAAAATTCTTGACATTAATATGCATTTATTAAATTATGAATGGAATTAATTATAAATTCAAGTATTTATTTATGAGTAGAGTTTTCTCATATTTGAATAGGTAATTTTTATTTTCTTTTACTTTATGTTAATTTTTTGTAGTTTTTCTTTTTATTGATATGTTGTTTGTTTTTATAAGAATTTTAGACTATTTTCTGTCATGTATGTTGTAAATATTTTCCCCAGTTCTTGATTTGTCTTTAAACCTTATTTATGCTTTGAGGTGTGTGTATGTGTGTGTCAGTGTGTATTTAGGTGGTCTTGTAAAGATCTTTTATATTTCTGTCTTGTTAGAATAATCAGTCTTGGCTTTTATGCCTCCTGAGTTTGATGTCATGCTTGGAGGGTCTTTTTCTATTCTATAATTATAAAAATGTTCATATTTTTACCTACTATTTTAACATTTCATGTTTGTACATCTACTTATTTTATCCATCTGAAATTTATTTAGAAGTAGGGAATGAGGAAGAAATCCAATTTTTTCCCAAATTGCTTTGCAGCTGTTCCAACACCGTTTATTAAATAATCCATCTTTTCCCTACCAATGCAAAAATGCTGCCTTTATCCTATAATGAATTCCCAGGGGGAGTTGGACTCATTTCTGGATTTTCTATTTAGTTACATTGAACTAATCCCTTTAAAGTTCTCCTTGGGTCAATATTTTACTCAACAAGGTTTCATTATCTTGAATAGAACATGTATCCTCATTATAGCCATGAGATAGAAAGAAATCCCAAGGGGTCAATGAGTCAGGCTGCCTTCACAGTAACTATACGTAAAGAAGTTCAATGTGTTTTGTTTTGTTTTTCATATTTCAAATCCTTAAAGTTTTGGTAGCTTGTATGTAAGAATAATTTAAAGTTTTGTTTTTCTTTCTATGTAGTTCATCGACTCTTAGTTCACAGTTATGTAATCTTTAAGAATTCTAAAAAGATGGCAGCACTATTATGAATTGTTAGATTGCTGTATTTAAAAAGCCTTTTGAAAAATAGAAATAGTAATAATTTATGGGCACTAATCATTCCTATAATAGTTTATAACATACAATTATTTAGCCTTTCCCACTTTGTGAAGGATCGTTATTATTATTCATATCATCTAAATTTTATAGTGTAAAAATCTGTCTCAGGGATATAAGTCTTGAGCTCAGGACCATGCAGCTAGCAAATAGCAAAAGGGGATCTCAAACCACACTCAGGTCTTTTGACAGTAATCCAAAGCTCTTTCCACTACTTCAAATTGCCTGAGATTGGAAGTATTTTCAAAGTTTGGGCCTTTTGCCTGGCACTGTGAGGACCTGGGTAGTAGAAAGAAAAATCTTTTTTATTCACTCTCTGTGTCAAGATGGAATTATTTCTGAAGTCCTTGATAGGCCAGGCAGAGGCAAAACTGTGAAGTCACTGGCTTATCTTTACATCCTCCTTGCAACATTATGATATCATTTTCTCAAACAGCCAGCCATTTCATACCCTGATGGGTCTAATGTGCAAAAAACACCCCAATGTCCTATCCAACCCTCTCCTCTTTGGAATTACTCTCATGCTCTGAACCATAATTTCTTTTCACTTTCAATGCTATGAATTTACAGTTCCACAACCTAAAGTAGTCTCCTAAAACCCACAATTATTTAAGGATGATGCAACATAATCCTCTCTTCTGGACCATTTATACTGCATGGAAGACTTCTGATAATTTATTACTACTTTTTAATTATAAAAGAAATATATGCACATTATTTTATGTATCACCATGACTCAATGTTTTCTTATTTTGAAAATATTTCATGATTATTGAAAGAATTCTTTCAGGCTCATTTAGACATAGATTTTGATAATATATCAATCCATGGTTACATTGAAATAAAACTAAGCAGATAAAAACAAAATTGTTTAATCCATCCTAAAACTTTACATTCATATTTGGACATATCTTAAATCATTTTTCAACTCAAAGTTGTCCACATCCATATTTTTCTACTCAGCTTTGAATGCTGATGCTCATTCTACAAATTTCAATGTGCATTGACAAGCAAGAACAGCTCTGTTGTGACTGCTTCCTGGCTGACGGCAATTTTAAGATCCACTTCTACTTCAGAGATAATTCACCTGTGAAAAGTGTGCATATGGTGTGTGTGGATATATTTCATCAGAACTAATCAAGCACTTTATGTATGAAAATAGTCTATGGAAAGAAAACATACATAAGCAGATCTATTTGAAAAATATAAATACCAAAATAATAACAGCTGAAGTAATACCATTCATGATCATCCTAATGATACATTTTATTCATGCCATTGATCATTCCAAGTCAGACAAGATTTTGTAATTTTTCGATAGAATTCCAAGCATACATTTTTGGTCACACCTCCTTTGCTAAAAACAGGCTGAGTAGGGGGTAAAACAACTGATGGTGCCTTGGAGTTTTTCCCACAGAGGGTAATAGCTTCATGCTATTTGGTTCAGAACTCCTGCACAATTTTCTGCTTATAAATATTTTTTCCACACAAAAGAATCTATATGTTAGAAATTTTATGTGATAGAGGTATTAGTCTTCATTATACCCGTCCTTGGGAATGGCTTGAAAGAAAGTGATTGACTACTGTAAGAATCATGAAGTGATCAGTGTAATTTAATTTGCCAAAATGGATTTACCTAGAAGGTATAAAGAAAAAGGATGCTGCTATTGTTGTAGTAAACACTTGAAGGTTCGTGTTTTCAGAAGGAAATAAATGATGCTGAAGTCCACATGGCCTTGGAATATAATTAAATGAGTGGTACAACTTTGAGTTGTATGAACATGCGATTACCGTTTTCATTAGATTTTTAAAGATACATCTAAATATGCTAGATTTACTGCTTATTTGCTCTGCTGCAGTTCTTAATGAATCATAATGCAGAGGCAAGCTATTGTCCCTGAATAATAAACCTTTTAGCATTACCTATTAGTCAGTTGGTTGCATTCTTACTGAAAGAGAAAATAAAATTTATTGGGAAACTGAAGTGACACCTTTAAAATCTGTACATGAAATCAAGTACCCCAAATTAGAACATTCTAATGCTTTCAATAAATAATTATTTTTAGTGCATTAATACATTCACAGACATGATGCTGAATATAAGAAATTAAATTGCATTAGATTTGGTAGCAGCGATAGAGTGGTGTCAGTTTTAATGAGCTGCCTTCATTTAGATTAGATTCTTATATTAATAATAATTTATTATCATATTGAAGGTGTTACTTGCTTCTGAGAATTAATTATATATGATATCAAAACGACAAATTATTCATCTTGTAGTATTGAAGCGTTAATCAGAGTTCCTCAGGAGGGATCATCCTCATATTGAGGGCTCATTTGAGAATTTTACAGTACAAGCACTATAACTGCAAATAAAAGAAGACTATAAATACATGGCTAACCTAGAATTTTGGGATCATTTCAATAAAGTATTATATAATCTTGAGATATGTAGTAAGTGAATACAGATGTAAGACAGGAAACCTAAAATTTAAATTTGTCAATTATTATATATTATACAGTACATTTTTTCTTTTATGCTTTAGCATATAGTAGCCAAAGTTGAACATGCAAAAACAAATTATTATATATTTCTTTGATGGTAAGCTTACATCTTAATTGAGAACAGGAGTTATAGTCAGGCTACGTCAACACATAGATCACAATTTCACCATCATAGCTAACCTGTCCTTTACTTTGTGTCCAGTGTAGTAAGTGCTCTGAGTGTGAAGGAAATTTCAGATAAAAAAGACATCTGCACTAGAATGTTCATGGCAGCACAATTCACAATGGCAAAGATGTGGAAACAACCCAAGTGTCCATCAATACATGAGTGGATTAATAAAATGTGGTATATGTACACCGTGGAGTTCTACTCAGCCACGAAAAACAATGTTGATCTAGTACCTCTTGCATTATCCTGAATAGAGCTGGAGCCCATTCTACTAAGTGAAGTATGGCAAGAATGGAAAAACAAGCACCCCAGTTACTCAGCATCAAATTGGTATTAACTGACTTAACTGGCCAACACTTAAATGCACAGATAGTAGTAACATTCATCAGGTGTCGGGCAGACGGGAGGGGGAAGGGAGGTTGGGTATATTCACATCTAATGGGTGTGAATGGGTGCAGTGCACACCATCTGGGGGATGGACACGTTTGAAGCTCTGACTCAGGTGGGGCAAAGGCAATATGTGTAACCTAAACATTTGTACCCCCGTAATATGCTGAAATTAAAAAAAATAAAACTTTAAAAAAAAATGCATATAAGCACAGTTCTGATGACTGCCTTCAAATATAGATTGTCACCCACTGTGCCCAGCCTGTGATTTGAGGGAAAATGCTGCTCCACAAGTGTTTCTCACCATCAAATTTCCAAAGCACATTGACTGGCATTGAGTACCATATTCATTGCCATGAGGATCAAATGAGATGACATATAGAAAGCACTTTGAACATTGCTGATACATAGTATGTGCTGATAATATTAGTTATTATTATTGCCATTGTTATTATTGTTATTTACTAAACCCTGTCCTCAGTGTCAGTGAGATACCAGTTTTAGGTTATTAAGGGTAGTAACAGGGAACATGGAAAAATCTGGGAAAATGCCTCAACATAATAGTTGAGATTATTCAAAAAGGTCAGTTTCAGAGCACAGAAATTTTAAGATCACATTGAAGATTATTCCTTATAAATTATAATGAGAAAGGGTGGTGTAGAACATAGTATGTGTAGGGACAGAATAATATATTTTTTAAATGTATAGAGTTTAAAATTTGGTTGCAAAACGAAAGAGTTTACCAGGAATGTGCCAAAACAATTCCATAAATGTGTGAATCTCTCCTAAGAATCTTACTGCATAAGATAAAGATTATTATCTTAATTCTATAAGCTTTCAAAGGACTTTCTACCTCTCTATTTCTGGACCCTCTCTCTCTCTAATTAGGCTTTCCAGAGGCTACCTTCTTAAATTATAGTTTACTTTCAAAAAAAAATGGAGCAGAGCCAGGTCACAATAAAAACAAGTGTCTGTATGTTAAATACTTACTACATGTCAATAGTTTCATGGCCCTATCCTTCTTGAAATTCACATTAACATTACAAGATAGGCATTATAGTCTCCAATTTTCAAATAAGAAAATAGATCTTCAGAAAACTTAACTGACTTTCCCAAGGTCACACAGCTTGTAAACACCATAGTAGGAATTCAGACTTAACTTATTCATTCCACAATGACATGTGTACAGTTTAAGTGGTTTTATTGAAAACCAACAATCTGGAAAATATTACCTTTTAAAATACATATAGAAACATTAAGAATAAAGCATAGGAGAATAACTCAAATGAATGGAAATACAAAACCAGAAGAAATAGCTTTTGAAACCAGCTGTTCTGTGGGAAACCAGTGGTTCTATATTTGTAGTATTTGACAGGGTGTTAAATAGGAATAGATGTTATTAGAAAACAGATGTCATAATATTAGATGTTTTTATTTAAACATTTATTAACATACATGATTAGCTTGATCTTCCTTAAAAATAAAGAATTTTTTCACACTTTCTGTGAAACTTTTGGGGCTGCTCATTGTTATTTGGGATTACTCATAACCCAATTTCCTTTGAAGCCAGATCACTTTAAGACCATCCTGTAAGGGCAGTGAGAGGAGAAGGAGAAATCAGGATCCATGAGCAGGTGAAGGCCATGTTTCCAGGTTCTCTAGGGAGCAGAACATCGTGGAGGAGCAGTGGCTTCCTGCAGAAGCTCTGTTCCTGGATTTGGGCAATGAAGACCTATTAGGAGAATGTTAATAGTCACTCCCAGCCTTCATGGGGGTCTGTGGATTGCCTTAAATATTTGGTTTCGTTACACAGCAGGCTCTATTGCCTTATTAATTAGATGCCAACTCCTAAGTATAATAATCATTTGTTGGAAGGGAAATGGTTATCATAAGTCAGTGTTACCATTTCTTGAGGAAAAAATGTTATGAGTGCTATTTAGAACCATATAATTTTCTTTGGAATCATATGATACCCTTGCATGCGTAAGGAGCAGATGCAGCCAAACTGCATGGAGCTCTTCAAGAACTGCTGAAGAGCATCTTCTACTCTGAAAGAGAAATTGCTTTTTAATTAGACTTTTCAGATTGTCTGTACAAGTCACAGTAATTCATTCCACCAACAATATAATTATCTTAAATATTTTAGAATCTCCAGCTGGATTTAATTAAGTAAGAGGGTACCCCCATGTTTATACTCACCAAATGATTGCTGATTCCATGTAAATTTTACAAATTATGGCATGTTGTGTATATTTTTAAGGCTCTGAATTAATTCTATTACAAATTGTGGTACCATGAAATAAAAGAAAGCCATTCTAAAAAGAAGAAAGACTAAGGTGCTGGGAAAATGAAAACATGGGCTGTGGAGTCAGAGAGACTCGGGGTTGAATTTAGACTCTACTTCTTGCTAAATGGAAGACCTTGGATAGGTCTTTTCATCTCTCTGGGATGCAGTTGCTTCCCCAGTAAAATGAAGATGCCACGTACCACACAGGGTTGCTGTGTAGATTAAATTGTTGGAGCCACACCAGTACTCCAACAATTTTGAGTTTCCTTCTTTGGTAAGCACAAAGCATACTCTGCCAGGCTCACAGTAAAAGGACTGAGCATTACTCAGCCACCACTGAAGGAGTGGGCCACTCCAAATCATCTCTGAAAAATCCTTTCCAAATAAAAGAAAAATTGGAAAAGTATTATAAGTGTAATGCCTAATGAATGTGATTGCAGGGAAGCTTTAAGTCAAATTAATGACATATACAAACTATTTTTATATATTCAACCTATAAACATCCTCATTTTGGAAATAGAATTTTACCAATAGGGATTTTTCAATTCTGTATTTAGACTTTCATAATATAGTATTGTCATGTATATATATAATTTACTTGATTCTGACTCCTTAGTCAGTGACACAGTGTATGATGCAAATTGTTCTGGAATAAATAAGATTCACTTCACTGAATGATTTCCATTGAGCAAATAAACTGGAAACTTCTATAATTGGCAGAAAGTTAATCTCCAAATGTGAGTATTCAAAACGTTGCTTTGGACAAAAATTTAAAAAGAAAATACAGCTAGTTTCTGCTTTGAAAGCAGTTGACCTTCAAACTATTAGCTTGATTCTAAATTGGAGTTTTTTGCTGAGTTGTCTTGAAAGTTTTTTATCTTGTTTTGCTTTTGTCCTGTGTACAAAAAGGTCCAAAAGGACTTCAGCTTCTGTTTATTTATATGATTTGGGTTTAGGAAGCCTGTTAGTTCTTAAATACCCAATTATGATCTTCTCTGTCCCAAATGATATATTTTTCATACATGAGTCTCAGAGTTACCAGCAACTCTATGAGAAGATGACTGACTCCCCAAATTAGATTTTTGGTAATGCACAAGATAAGACTTCATCATTTTCTGTGTAAAAACCAATATTGTTGGGGACAATTTAAAGAGATTTGGAGAAAAGAATTTCGCCTGCGAATCTTATGGGATCCCCCTCTGCCGTGCTTTTATCTGAACCAACATGGCACCACTGTGTCTTGCTCTGCCCAGATTCTAAATGAGAGAATATAGGCCCCACCTCTCAGTGGAGGAGTCATCATAGTGTAAGTAGACAACATGAGATGAGATAGAGTTCCTGGTTTATTTAACTTTAACAAAGGAGGAGGAAAGAGAAATCCAAATTCTCGATTTTTAACACAGATCTATAGAAATCACTCCTCTGAAATCAGAGAAACATTCCTGCATGGCCACTGAGTACATGGACAGTAAAATCTTAGAGATCTGGTATTAAATCCCAAATCTGCCACTTTCTCACTTGCAAACATTCTTTCCTCTTAAGATTGTTGAGAGTTAATTAGGTAATGAAAGCAACTGCCTTAAGCACCACTCTAGGCACCAACCCAGTATTATCATAACAAATAGGTCACTACAGGGTCATTTGCCAGAAACCTAGCTTTCTACCTGTAATGCCTTTGACTAAGCTTCATTTCAACCAGAGTTAATTAAAAATAACTCAATGACCCCATCCAATAGACCATTCGACTACTATTTACAGTCATGACTTTCAGTTTGTTTATTGCTATATGAGTTCAGTGTCAATAGAAGCAGAATTAAGGTTTAAATTGAATAAAATTGCATTAAAATAATCCTATTTAATGCTTTAACTGGAGTGTGTTCCAAAAATGTCCACTCTCCTTTGTGGGTCTCCATGCCCTCTGATAACAAGACTTCTGAAAGTGTAGTATAACCCAACTGGAAAATATATTGCATTTTGCTTTGACTCATTTTTCCTTCTCTTGATTAAGCACATTGAGTTTGGTTTTGGTAAAATGTCTAGTTTATACATTAGAATTGTGTTGATATTTGTGAAGTAAGTGTACACTTATTTTTCTTTGGATATATACCAAATGGCAATGTAGGTTTTAGTTATATTTAATATATATGTTTTCATAAGATTCTCTGAGAGTATCCTGTGATATGGCATAAACTGATTCTGGAATTTTAAGTTAAGCAGAGACTCTAGATTTTGGGAAATTGAAAAGATGCCAGAAATGCAGACTTTTTCCAGTTGCCCTTGAAATTACTCAGAACTAGTACCTTCCTTGACCCTTTCCTTTATTAAACAGCATGGGTGGTGTGACTATGTCAGAGGTGGCAGAGAGAAATTTCTACAGGGGCCCCACTGCTTAAACTGTAATAGCTCTTCTTGCAGCCGCATCTTTAGTGGGAAGGTGAGAAACCACATGAAAATACTGCTGCACCATTAAGACTCTTACACAAGCATTGTATGGCCTTCTCTGCTTTAGGCGGGACTTGCCGCTGTTAATCACAATTATTACCAAAGTGGATAGATAATACCAACTCAGTCTTCCTAAGAGAATACCAGGGAGGAATAATTGCCCAGACTTTCCTTTATTCTTATGGTGTGAAGTTACTTTATTTCAGGAAACTTACATTCTTTGTTGTACTAAATTGTAATAAAATACAGTTTTGCCAAGGAGGAACAAAAAAGAGAGAAGGAATGGAGCAGTTCAGGACATTAAATATGTTGAACATTTGTCTCTCTTAGGTCTTAAAACCTTAAGGATTTAAAGTAGACAAATGGACCCATCTGATTTATAAGTACTGTTTGAGTGCCTGTCAAAGATGGCAGATCACAGATTTTACATACACTAGGAGAAAGAAAAAGACTGCTCAACAGAGGAAATAATACATGGTTAAAGAATTCCTAGTGGCGTTCTTCGAGTACCAAATAATGCTGAGGTGAGACATTATAACTCTCTTATGATTTCT
Source organism: Indri indri (assembly GCA_004363605.1). Taxonomy (NCBI): domain Eukaryota; kingdom Metazoa; phylum Chordata; class Mammalia; order Primates; family Indriidae; genus Indri; species Indri indri. Next base: position 38,604 of record RJWJ010007744.1, on the reverse strand, counting down.
TATTTTACAGTCAGGGGTTTCTTTATTCTACAGATGTTGCAAAATTTAACTATTTTTAGTTACTTTTAAATAATGTTATAATGATAGTGTATATTAAAGAAGACAAATGTGAAATATAAGACAGAATTTGTAGGGTTTTTTCCCTCTTAGGGGGAATTTCCAAAGGAAGCAAAACAGTGATAAGAATTAAAATAGGAAACTTGAGCAATTTTCTATAATATCACAGAATGTGTTCTGCCTTTGTGTTTTGTTGGAAGTTGTTTTATGGGTGTATTATGACTATTATTCATTAGCCATTGAGATTAATTTCCCCTTATAGTTTTGTAATTACATTTGTGAAATACATTTTTAACACCTAATCACTGTCAGGGCGCTCTTAAGAGATTAGAAAGCCCATCAGACATTCTGTCTTAAATGTAATGCTAATTAGTACTAACTCATTTTTTTTTTACTGCAACATGCTATTGGTATCATGAATGAAGCTTTAATTATAGAGAATGGTTCTTACTGAAATGGTATTCCCACTGGTTTAAGTGCCTTATTTTAATTTGTGGATTATTCCTTATTGGGGATTATTGTCAAACTTTTAAAAAAGTATACTTCCAGCTATCTGAAAATGGATTGAAAGCAGAGCCGAGCAATTAAGGTGAGACAAGTATCATTTTCCTTCCTTCCTTCTACAGCGTTCTTATTCTGTACTCCAAAGCTACACCACGGGGAACATTCTTATCATCAACATAAATAAAACACAGAACAAGAGCAAGATGGTTCATTTTGTCTCTTCTTTTTTTCTCTTCTTTTCCATTTAGCAAAAGCAATTCCTATGTGTTGCAAAAATTAGAAAATGCAGACAAGCAAAAAATAAGATAAAATCACTTTTAGTCCCACCACTTGGAGAGGTTCCAGTATCATCCTTTTAAATTACATATTGTGTTGGGATATTGAGGCAATTTGATTAAGGAGTATTAGCTGTAATCTAGCCCAATGTCCCTTGCTGGCCAACTCTAGAATTGGCACAATTCCATAGAGAGCAGCTTTGAAACTGACATTGAAGCATTTGTGAATAATTGCTTCAACAGAATTGAGTTAGAAAAAAGTCTAAATAATTTACATCTATCTAAGCAATAATGATTCCAAAGTATGATTATTAGCTTACATGCATCTAAATAAAAGTCAATAGGCAATACAGTTGATCTGGAAAATTAGATTGCCTAATGTTTTTAAAATAAATATCCATAAATCTCTTAATGCCTTTTAGATTTGATGCTTATTGGAGGTTTTTAATGGTTATAATGGGTTGCTAATGAGAAACTAAGAATACTCATTGGCCCATAACTTTTCCACAAAGAATGTCCATGAAGAGACTTTAAAGGAAAGTATAGTGTCATTATTTGAAATTAATTGTAAAACATTATACAGAAAAGGTGAAATTCTTTAAAAATATCAAGTAAAAATATTTCTTAACCAAGTGAAAGGATGAAATATACTCTAACATATTTAACAGCCTTCAAATATAATGCTGTTAATTTAAGAGACAATAAATCTGAAAAATTTCTGTATTTTTTCCAAAAAAAAATTTTACATAATCTTTAAGGAGCAGATGAATTAAAGAAAAAAAATATTGACAACTTATTTTCAAACTATCATCACCTAATATTTATTCCTAATATTTATTTTAAATGTGCATGTTTTTAGAGTCAGTATGAAATATAGAAACAGAATAGATTTTAAAGTAAGAACTATCTGCAGATTCTGTCTCTGACACTTAATGACTCGAGATCTTAGTCAAATTACTTAACTTCTGTTAACCATCAATTCCTTATATACAATGTGGAGAGAAAATGCTTATTTGCATTTGATATGAGGATCATGTAATATATATAAATTGCCTGGTTTTTAGCATGGATTCAGCTCATTTTAGTTTCTTCCTTCCTTTCCCACTAGTTCTTCCCCTCACATCTCCCCCCAAAATTAGTCCATTTTAATATGTTTTAATTTGGCCAAATGCTACCATATATTCTTGTGTATCAGTCAACCAGGATAACAGGTAGATTTTCTTCATAAACATTGGGTCCCAACTATATCTTTCCAAAGAATATCAGTACTTTCCTAGGCTAAAAACAGAGACTAAGGGAAGAGCTCTGTTGCTTGTCACCTACCTGCCAGCAGTTAGTTCAGGTCCCAGGAAGACCTGCCCATTAGCAACAGCCGAGAATCGGTGAACTTATGTTAGAGTCAACTCGTACTTGGAGAAGCTGTTGCTAGTCAAGTTTCCTTTAGAAAAAGCCACAGATCCTGTTCAGCTTAGCTCTTGGTCAACTCAGCTATTCCAGTTCAGTTCATTGACTTTGTGTAAATTCTAGCTCTTATTTCTGCACTGCTTCCCTTAATTCCTGTCACTAAATGCATACCACCATGAGCAAGAGGTGAGGAAACACGAACAGATGTCACAGGAATATGGTCCAGATATTGGAAAAATATGAATGCGATTACCCATGGATCTAAGTTACCTAGATGCCCCCAGACACATTCTGAAATAACCGAACTTTGGCAATGTGTGCTTCTCAGTTATTATCCCATCGCCATTCCCAAGCAAATCACGTTAAGACTGCTTTGGTACTCCTAATTACGTTTGGGGTTGGCTAAACATTTTATGTGCTGTAACATTTTTACATACATAATTTTTAAAAGGAAACTGGCAATTCGATTATTATACAACATATATATGTTGTATAATCAAATAATCACATATGTACTATTACAATGAGTCAATTTAAAAAAAGTGAACTGGCAGGGAGAGTCATATGCAAGTTTCTCACAAGGACCAAACTTTCTTTAATAAAGCAGTATGTTCACTTCACCTGAAATTGCCAGATGTTTACTTCACCTAAATTGCCACATTGAAATTGACTTTGACACCGTCATTTTAGATAAAAGTCCCTCAGATCAGAGCCCTGACTATTAGATGTTAGGGTTATGGCAGGAAACAAGTGCTAATATAGTGCCATGATGAAAACTGTTTGCATCATCATAGATTACATTTAGAGATCCAACTCAGCTGGCCATCCTTGATGTCACTAATTCCACCTAATCTCTCTGTTTTTCAAGGGAATTCCAGCTAACTTTACAGAACCTTTTGAACTGCTTGCACAGCCATGAAAAAAGGATAATTTCCAAGACACCCGAATTTCAGGGAAATGGATTCTTAAATAATTTAATAGGGATAAAAAGAAAGTTTGTAATGATTAAATTACATTTGATGGTGCTCTTCTCTATTAGTAAATATATGCTACTAAAATTGGAAATGCAGGTGCAAGCTTCTAGATGAAATATCTTTATATGAAATCCCATAAGTGGTAAGAGGATCAGGAGATATGTATATTAGGGGGTTCATAAGGGTAGCTCCCACTCAGACACTATCTGTAGTACATAAAGGCTCCATAAGAGTAAGTACTGCATCTGACTCAGTAAATATTTGATGAGTGGATTTATAAATACAATAAGTGCTCTCTGTCTCATTCCACCTCCACCCCACCTCACTTCTGCAGACACAAACATACAAAGATAAATGCACGATGCATAGCAAGATTATGGGGGAGAGGAAGAAAATGAAGAACCCCAGGCTGGTTTACAACTAGTGAGCATGGGTCCAACAGTGCCTGTGATTAATAGCCAGCAATTGTTCAAATTTGTAGATGTTTCAGTAGCAACATTCATCAAATATTTTGAATACCACCCGATGCCCCTTTATTTAACCTGGTTTTATTCAGAGCTAAGCACCTGCTATCCTAAAATATCCTTGAAATCAGAACCAAACAGAATTCCTGAAGGTGATTAAGGGAAGTCAAGCTGAGCAAGAGGATGAACTGTGGTCATGGTTACCTCTATCTCAACTAGACCAGGCTTTAGAACTTCACGGCAGAATATTGAAGCCACCTAGGCAAAACCTTTGATCTGAGGCAGGCTAGTAATTTAGAACACGCACTAGGTTGGAATTTATGATAGAGTTTTAACCAGAGCTCTTCCACTAACTTTCAAACAGATTTGAGAGAAATCATTTCAGTAGGTTTTTGTTAGTTAATCTGTATAGTGAGTTCAGGATATTTGAATTCTGGGATCCCTTTCAGGTCCATCAGCTAATGAAATCAGGTGCACCTTTTTCTGAAAGAGGATTCTTTCAATAGTGTGTATATAAGGACACGACAATGCGTTACATAAGGACTATATCTTAATCCTGCCATTTTAAATTCCTATTGCTATTTATAGAATGGTTTGATATGTGTATGACATTAAATTCTACATAAATATTTTAAAATTTGGCTTAAAAGAGTTTATAACTTGTGCAAGCCAATAATAGTTCCACTCTGGAGTTCACCTGTGTAAGAGGAAAGGCTACTTCACACATCAGTATTTGTGAAAGTGGACTTTCAAACCAAGCCCCAACATGCTTAACTCAGCCATATCTTCATCGGTGTTTCAATAAGTCAAACAAGTGTGGCAAGGTCCTGCGATTTCCATTCCCGTATATTATAATAAAGAAGTGCTGATAAGTCTGAAACATTTGCCTTTTACTGCTAATCAAGAGAGCAACACACTTTTTATTCATGGAAATCAGTGGAAGTCCACTCTTAGCCAAGCTTGCCTATTCATTCCTTGAGTGTTGATGAATATTGGTAAACATAAATAGAAATAACAGCTAATTGCAATGAATATATTTAGAGGATCCATTGCTGTAGAACTTTTCAGAACTTTTAATATCCAAACATACTTATGACTTTCCGGAGAAGAGCACACGGTATATTCTACATTTCTCAAACTTTGTCCTAGTGGATTACTCATTTCTTTAAATGAGTGTTCACAAGGATCACATTTTGGAGAACACAACGTGGAAAATGCTGTTTTAGTTTATTTTCTATTAGGGAGTCAAATAGAGTCAATATTTATCAATAAATTGCTATCCTGTGTCTGTCTGCCAAACACATTTTTTGTATTTTATTGAAGCTTAGCTTAGAGCCTATGTTGGAGTGAAAAGGACCCTTAATTATGGTCCAGTTGTCTAATTTTATAGGTAGTAAAATGGATGCCCAAGGAGATGGAATAATATGTTTAAGAGTCACGTTGTGAGTTCGAAGTTGCTCTGGGATTAGAATATGGATTCCTTATTCCTTAGTCCACTATTTTTTTCCGTTACCCCACACCGACTCTCTTCATATTTGCCATGGTTGATCTCAATAGCGTGTTTATAAAGAAACTTTGAACATAGTAACTACAATCAGATGTATTTTAGGTTCTTCAAATAGAAGATCCTTCTGACAATTCAAATTACACTGTCCAAAACTGAATTTATTTCTTTCTTCTTATATGACAGTATATATGCAATGACTAAGAACATAGTCTTTGGAATCAGCCCACTTAGAGTCTTCAATATACTCAGCGATTCCCACATCTTCAGCTTTTCTCATGCTGATACTTTGAACTGGATTATTTTTCTACCAATATCTCAGACATCGAAGTTCAGCTTTATCTTCAAATAGAATTGAAACACTTGTAATAAGCACATGATGTTTTTAATTAAATCGATTTGAACCAACAATTTCTATCTCCCCTTTCTCTATCATTGCTGCTATTAGAGATCCAGTAGTGGAAAGTATACACAAGGTTACAATGCCCTTTCCTCAAATGAGTTTTAATTAGCCAAATTTTATCTAATTATCATTAATAATGGCTATTTGAGTAATGGCACACTTTTGAACTGCACATAATTCTGAACCATTTCTCTAAGATTTCCTTATTTATTAAAATTGCCTAGCCAACTGCTTAGAAGCAGTGTATCTGTTTAACTCAATAAATATTTACTGGGCACTTACTATGTGCAAGGCTCTGTACTGAGTCTTGTATTAACCAATCTATTAAATGGGATGTGGTATCCAGACTGAAAATAAGGTCTAATTATTTTTGAAAATGTCCACCAAACCAGTATATATCCCTTGTTTCTTAATTTTACATTTTGTACCATTATTTTTATTTCCCAGTAGTAGCAAGTATGATTAAATGTACTTAAGGAAATAGATCTCAGCATAGAAATGCTGACAGGTTTTAGGAAATAAGACCAGTAATTTTGCAAACTTTGTCAAATAATTTATATTATTTCGACCAGGGTTAGTCTAGTATTTTGGAGCAGAAATATGCTTTCTAACCGTTTCCTCTCAATAGCTGAAAATATATATCCATACTGCATTATTCTCATCAAGGATTTCTGGATTGTAGGCTTTTGGTCCTTAAACCTTTAGGCAGTGATAATAAAGATACCATCCTTGTGCTTAAAAATAACAGTGAAAATAACATATATTGAATTGATAACAGATATACTAGAGATCCAGAGTGATTTGAGACCTGGGCTGGCCATGGAAACCTTAAAAAGATATGAAGGGAATGGCTATTAGGTCTTCATTTTATTCATGTACTCAAAAAACATTTATTAAACAAATATGATATAGAAAGCCCTGGGTTGGTTGTAGTCAGGGATATTTTTAAGACACAGTTTATGACCTCAAGGAGTAGCTTGGTGATTGGAGAGACAGCTCTGAGGTATTGGAAGCGCACTGAACAAGTGCCCTGATTTGTCTACTCAATAACTGCATGACTGGAAACCAACCTAATCTTGAGCTTTGATTTACTTATCCATAAATTGAGTGTAAAGGGAGAATCTACAACATCTAGTTTTAAGGACTAAATCAAAGGACACATATGTAATTATCTAGCATGGTACTGAAAACATAGTAATGATCAAATGCTAATTAAATGATGTGTATACATAATGCAAGGTAGAAAGTGGTCAAGTGCACAGGAGTTCTATGTGCTGCTAAGTTAGCATGACTCTCATAGAAAAATACAGGTCATTGACATGAGTCAAAGAAAAAGTCTTACTTTTTTCAATATCGCACCATTCTTATTCTGTTTCACCTGTCATCTGAATTATTCTTCTTACACTGTGTGCCATGCTGTTTACCAAGAATAGCTTCTCAATGAAAAGAATGCCAAGAGTTTTTACTGGCTACACTTAGAGCCTGGATTTAGATGGGCATTTTAAACTCATGATGAGGAGCAGAAAGACACTCCGTTTTGCTTAATGTGGCAACATAAATTGGGTTTATGACCATGTTATGCTTTGGCAAGTTAGTTCCTGTAATAATGAGGAATGATTTTCAAATAGGTTGTATAATTGAGGAGTTGTCCAAACAGAAGACATTGCTAAGGCAACAAACCAGCCTACCCTGTGGTTTCACAAAATTCATTTACCTGCTTGCTCAGCCTACCTCTACAGAAACATATTAAGGAGAATTGTCTTTAAAAAATGCCAAATTTTAAATTTGAAACAGACTCTAGGCTTTGGGTGACAACAGCCCACAGCTGTTTTTAGATCAGCAATGCATGCCTCTTGTTTCCTAGTCCTTATGCATATTCCTCATCCTAATCTTTGTTCTCAGGGCCAGGATACTGATGGAGACATCCTTGACAAACAATGCTCCAAAGGATCAATCGCCTGTGAGATGACTGTTTTAGCTGTGGGCTTTGTACTAAGGCTAGGGAATGGTTAAGTCCTCAGAAATTCCGCTTTTGCTTCATGAAGAAGAAAGGGCATTTTTAAGTAAAAGAATAGTTTGTTCTCATGACTCGAAGGCTTAATTGACTAGAGTAGGTTAGAAATTGACCAAAGAGAGCATTTTCCAAAGTGTATTCTATAGATGTGTTATTAGTTGTTATCACACACAAAAAATGTGTTTCGTGGTAGAACAGGTTTGGGGAATGAAGAGTTAAAGTCAAAGGAGTCTTTTAGTACAGGAGACTTAGAATCTTTAAAGTGCTAATGTCTATGGTAAATGTCTTAGAAGAGAATACTAAATACTTAATTTCCTAAACTTATTTGGCCATGGAAACTTTATTTTATGCTGCTTCTCATGGGATTACTACTCTTCTATGGAACATGCTTTTGGAAATACTGATCTATGAGAACAGACACATTATTTTCAGACTTTGACATTTTGTAATCTTTCCACAAAAAATAAATAAATAAATAAAGATAATGTAACTACTTTTCAAGGAAATTTGTTCCACTTACATGAAGATTATTATATTCAATCATTATGATTGAATTAGAAATTTAGACTCTATTTATTCACAGGAGGAATGTTCCCACTGATCCATCCACTTTTGCAACCCAGGGATGCAATTTTCTAGAGAGGGGATTAGTGGTGAGTGCCCATTTGTGAATACAAACCAGCATAGATTCTGTTGTCCCATGAGTAATTGAACCTCTGACAATGGTTTATTCATTTCCATGTTCTAAATGAGTCTCCATAATCAGGTTTTAAGCTCTACCTCTATCTGGTTTATATATGAAGCTCCAGCAAGAGCCTTTGTTTGAAAATGTGGTTAAAAGGTATCTCAGAAACCACTATCATAAGTAAACAGACCATGAGACAGGTCCAAGGGGATTAATATGCTTCACATATGAAAATATGATCGTCTATTCAAGGAGAGTGTGGCTAAGTAGTCATTCTATAGATAGCAAACTGGCATAGAGGTGAAGCTCTTTGTCCCAAACTAGGAAATAATAAAAGCAGTAGCAGAAATTAGAATTTCTTGGCTACACAATTAGGGCTCTTTGAGAAAAGAACAATGCTTCCTGTCTACCAAATTCCCAGATTGACATTCCCTAGGTTCTGTCCTTAAATTATCCTTTAAACAAAGTAACCCACATTTACTGAGCACTTACTATGTTCCAGAGTCTTTTCTAGGTTCTAGGGTTATAAGAGTGAACAAAGTCCTTGCTGTGGAAAAGGTAATTTATCAAGAAGCAAGTAAATAAATAACCTGATGTCAAAGTTATGCCTTGTTTTGGTTTTCTCTAAGTCATCTTCCTGATTATAGGCCATCTATCCCACCTGTTCCCATTCCCAAATGAAAGTTTCCCAGGTGCCTTTTATCTCCACTAACTGCTGTGTGCTGATGTTGGCCTTCCTACCTGGGTTCAGGTTTAACTCCCTAAACCACAGGTCAAAACTATTCTCCTCAAGGTCACTGAACTCTGAACAAAACCAATATCACCCTGAATCCAGCCTATTTGAAATTTCACATTAGTCTCTCTAGATTCTACCCTACAATCTATCCATCCTTTATTCCTGTCTTTTAATTATCTCTTCAGCTGACATCGGCCTCTGTCAGTTCATTCTGAATTTTTTCATGCACTCTCTTTCTCATTCTTTTTTCTCCTTCCTTTTAATAATCTTAGGAAAGGTGAATTATCTTATTCTTCGTTCTGATTCTACTCTTCTTTGCCTTGTTTTTCTCTCTCTGAAACTAATTAAAACCTCTTCGTTCTTCACATTCTACCTATATTTTTCCCCCTCGGGAATCAGCATGAAGTGCTTTGTCCAAAGAGTCATATCTGCAAGGCACTGTTTAACCCAGGACAATTACAGTTCAACTTTTCTGACTAGAGGCAGGCTCAGTGCAGCAGAGATCTACTCTAAATTTGGACAGAAGGCATTTGTTATATTTCAAAATAATCTAAGTCTTTAACATTATATACCTCTTCAAATAATAGGTACGAAGAAACGACTGTGTTTCTTGGCTAAACCCTCTCTGTCATTTCCAGGTGTTCACTCTCAGATTGGTTTTCACACTATTTCCATTCCCCTTAGTTGTGGTACGATTGTAAAAGCAGTGTGTGGGGCTTTGAAACCATGGGGCTTTTCTCTCCTACAGCAAGGTGACTGTGCAGCTCCATTCACCTTAAAGGTAACAAGTCTCCCACCACCTCCAATGCTCTTCATTTTAATGATACTATTCAGTCAAACTGAGTGGCTTCTACATTATAAAATATCAAATGACATCAAATATATGGCATAGATAGTACAAGCCAATTAACTGCCCAATGGCCACATACTCACCCTTCCTAAAGAAGCCGACTTCTCGCCATGCTTAATTCTTGCATTTAGAATTAAAGAACAGGGTTTTCATGTCAAGAAGAGATCTGGCTTTTAATTCTGACACCTGTAATGTTCCACGCATCCTGCTTCTCTCAGAGGCTAAATCATAGGATTATCATGAGCAGCAGACCTTTAGGGATTTAATGTATGTCTATGATTTCCTTCTAAAAAGCAGGATGTAGTTAAGGAAAACTGTATCATTTTCACAATTATGTGTACAGTTCGAAAGCTGTAACTTTCACACTAGGAACTCTTACCCAATATACTCAGGTAGTAACATTCCCAATCAAGGGAAAAGACACAAATTAAAAGTACCGCCTTCTTCACCTACTTTCCTCTCCTGAATTCCTTCAATATCTGTCATTTACCAAGCCAGAAATCTAAGAAGCAACTTTAATTTCTCCTTCTTTATTTCTCTTCATGATCATACTGGTGCTTGTTACTGTAGGAGGGCCTGTATTATATTCCTAGCAAATGGTTTTATGCATTTACTTAAAGTTTTTAGGGAATTGCTGGAAGAGGATGAGAGTATACTCATTTTACTATAGCAAATGGGTTGGAGGGATCAAGACTTGAAGCAAGGAAACCGGTCTAGTTTCCACTTGGAACATCGGGGCTGTTGCCAGGTCCCTGGTGAGAAGATGATGACCAAACCGCACCCAAGTGTGGAAGAGGGTGGACATGTTTGAAAAGATACCAAAATGCAGACGAATCGGAGAGCCCTGAAAACTAGATGTGGGGGATGAAGAAGTGAATGGGATCACTAGTTTCTCATTTGGACAATTCATGAGTAATTGTGCAAGTCACTGATATGGAAAATGCAAGAAATTGGAGAGGGAAAATACTGCATTCAGATTTGCTAATGGGGTGGTGTGGAGAGGATACAGCTGTAAAAAATCACAGAGTTCTGTTTCATTTAATTCATTAAATGAAATTCACAAACCACCATCTTATCGATAATAATAAACATACGTAAGTAATTGTGTGATGTGCCAGAGATACATAGATATTTAAAAAATAATTCTTATCTGAAAAGGGTTTTAGCATGTGGTAAGCTCGTTAGGATGTGTGTGTATATGTAGATGAAAATGCAAGGAAGATACACAAAGTGCCAAAAGAGTGGTTTGAGTCATAAATTTCCTAAGCACTTGAAACCTACTTTTCCAGCCTTGTTTCTACTTTCTAAGAGTTTCTATGCTCCAGCTAAATTGTTGTATGCATTTCTGTTTAGTTACCCTAAATTTTCCTATCTCCATATCTCGTTTTTAATCTGCTTTCTCTGCCTCGTAGTCTCTGCTTTTCAGAATTCTATTCAGTTATCAAATTATATCTGAAAATGTAAATTCTGCCCTTGTCCCCCTAATCAGAAATTATATGGCTTTCTATGAGGCCATGTAGTCTCACAATTTTATTGAACCTTTTACCCAGCCTGTATTTTAGTCATTTTGCCATATCTTGTATCATTCATACCTACTCCCTCCTCACATGCAGTTTCTCATTATATAATGGAGCCATATCTAGTCCAGCTCACCCAGATTGCCATCCCTTGTAGTGCGTCAGCACTTAATACAGGTATGTGTGTGTGTGTGTGTGTTTAATTTACTGAGTGGACGTGAAGAAAATCAGAAACAGTGAATAATGGTCAGCAGATAAGATGACATTTCAAAATTATACTTTACATTCTCAATTTCCTATAATACCAATACATAGATTGAATAGAATTTACTCTTGGGAGGGCAAATATATTAGGCATACTTTATACCTGGCAGAATATGGAAAATCTGTACATGATACAATGAATATAACAGTGTAAGAGGCAATCATTACCACTTCAGATACAATCATAACCACCCACCCCTGGTTGAAATGTAGTTTTCACACAAATCCCATGGATGAAAAGAAATGTATATACATTGCAAATGTTCACCCCTTCATTATCTTTCTTTGTGTAAAATTATCTTCAGAGTCATGAAAAACTGTTTGGTATTTGTGACAAAGCAGCCTGTTCTGACTTTTATGCTTATGAGTAGGAATAATGAGCTGTTAGATCATGTACTCAAATCCTTGCTGTGGAAGAATTTTATTCTTAATAGCAACTTGAACCTTGAAGAAATATTTATAGGAAAGAAAAATACTCAAAAGTCTAAATAAGATTACTGTTAGAGTTGGCCTTAGATTACGTAGACGGCATGACTGTTAATCTGTCACAAATTATAGATTTTATTTGTTCATGTCCAGTAAGGTGCCTTCTTTGTGGATGTCTCCATTGCAATTTTCGGCAGTTCTATTGGTGACACCAGTTAACTGAAATCAATGTGGATTGCTCTTCATTTCTTGGAATTTCTTTATTTTGCTCCTGATATACAAAGGTAGCTCCAAATTTTCTTAATAAGAGGGACCTAGGTACAACAATCTGGTTGACAGGAGGTGCAGTGGAACATGCAGCTGCGTTTGCATCACAAATTGTTCTTACATGTATTTTATGTGGGTTGTCTTGGGACATTTATCTTCTTCAAGTCTAATAGAAAAGGAAAGTCTATAGTCTATATTAGTGATATACTAATTTAAATATCTGTTATTTTTATATTTTTCTAGGACAAAAAGAGATCTTCAAAAACCAAAAATGAAGTGGAAATTTACGTGCCGGTTGTTGGCACTGTTCATTCTTCTAAATGTAAGTAAAGCAAAATTATTCTAAGCCATGTTAATTAAGAATGCTAAATAAGGAAGAGTGTTTTGAGTGTGCTTGAATTGGCATTTGCAAGGGCAGGCATAGTTCTCCAGAAGCCAAAATTAAGCTCTTCACAACCGTTATTTTTCTAAATATTTTGTTGACAAATCTCCCTTCTGAACTTCCACTAATTTAATGTTATGGTTTATCCAGAAGTTTGAGCTCTGTTTCTTTATAAAATTTTAACACGAATTTGAGACATCTTCATATTATCTTAGAAATTAACATAAAAGGCTAATAACATTCTCAGATAAAATGTTCTTTGTGTTTGACATGTGGTTTTGAAACATATTTTCTGGGCTGTTCAATCATTTTAAAATTTCTGAACTCTTTCAGTCTGGTTATTGATTTCAAATGTATTTTTCATCAAAAACCAACTAAGACTCTCCAAGTCTTATATACCACTGTCATGGCTTAACTGTTTCTCCAGCGTTTTAAATCATGTTCAATTTATGTAATTTTATATTGCTTTATTCCTAAAATATTTAGCAAGTAGTCAATAGTATAATAATCCTAGAAAACACTATTAATGACTATTTATTTGTGTCGACATTGTTAACCCACCATCACATCAGCTTCGGTAGCACATGAAGGGGAGATGAGTAAATTATACATAAATCATTTTGGAGTTGCTGCTCCTTATCCTACCTCACCAGAATAACATTTACCAATGAATTACAGCTGTCAGTAAACATCACTCAGTATCTCACATTGTCATACTGCCCCAAGCAAAGCTCGCACAGGGTTCCAGGATTTCCATTGTTCATTAATGTGTAGCTCGGGCTTACAAGTCTGCCTATACTGTTTCTCTTTCCATTATTCAAGAAAATATATATTAGTGTTCCATAAATGTTAATTTAACTTATAAGAGAATTTTTATTTTGTAATATTATACATCAAATAAATGGTTTTATAGGAATGATTGTTAATGCAACCCTTTTGCACTTATTTGGATAATGAGCATAGTTTATTTTATTATGTCAGACCGTTATATATTATTTTAACCTATTAAATATTTCTTTAGATAAATTACAGTATGATTTTCTGAAAGTAATCTAGTATTTTCAAATGCAGCTTACTTCATGCCATTAGAAATGTAATAAAAACACACAAGAGAATATTGTAGAATCTAATAGAATATTTTAATTTGTCTGCAAATTACCAGGCCTTATGTGGTCTTCTATACATGCAGAAATATTGGTATATATTATTCATAAATTGATATTGTTATTTTTCATAGCTCAAATGAAATCCTATGTGAATATTTCCAAATAATTTCATTTCACAAAGCATGTCATTATATTGGGCATGATAGAAGAAAAATTAAAGGAACCACTAAACACTAATGAAATAGTTTGAAGATTATCTAATTACCTTTTTTACTATGAAAACTACAGATAATTTTTGGTGTGTTAAAAAACTATAGTAGGTCATTTTTATTCAAAGCTTTTATCTATTATATTCTACAATTTAAATATTAAAAAATTGCACATTTTTGCATGAGCTATGGACAGAAATATTTTGCGTCTCTTTATCAGCAAACATAACTGAACGAAGCACTTAAATGGCTTTGTGCTCTCTTTTCTGTGGAAAAGTGAATTGCTTTTCTGTCTGTATTTGTATTATATATTTGATTTGAAGGATTTGTCCATAAAACAAAATTTGATCCATCAATTTCCTTCAAAACATTCATTATGTTCCACATTGATACTCCTCAGAGAAAAAGTAAATTTAATGAAAATATTATTAATCTAAAACATCACTTTTTAGATAATACATTATTATGGAAAAAAACTGTATTTATGAAATTCTACCAACTTGATTTCCATATGGTCTTTAAAGTATCAATTTGGGTTTTTTTTGTTTTTGTTTTTGTTTTTTTGTTTTTGTTTTTTTTTTTTTTTGAGACAGAGTCTCACTCTCTTGCCTAGGGCGAGTGCCGTGGCATCAGCCTAGCTCACAGCAACCTCAAACTCCTGGGCTCAAGCAATCCTACTATCTCAGCCTCCCGAGTAGCTGGGACTACAGGCATGTGCCACCATGCCTGGCTAATTTTTTCTATATATATTTTTAGCTGTCCAATTAATTTCTTTCTATTTTTTGGTAGAGACGGGGTCTTGCTCTTGCTCAGGCCGGTCTCAAACTCCTGAGCTCAGAACGATCCGCCCGCCTCGGCCTCCCAGAGTGCTAGGATTACAGGCGTGAGCCACCGCGCCCGGCCCCTAAAGTATCAATGTGGGTCACCATCTTCCCTTAGCCTCTTTCCATTAACCAAAACCACCCATTCACTTCCTCGCCTTCCCCGGAGGTAATACAATAGGCTTAGAACAGTGGCTGGTATATAGTGAGCTCTCAAAAAATGCTAGGAGGATGATGATGATAGCAGGGACAACAAACAACAAAGATGAAGACAGAAAAACTAAGTTCTTCCGAGAAGCATTTTGTTGTCTTTGTTTACTTAGCTACGTACCCCTATTTGCTTTGAATATGTGATATATGCAGAAATTTTGTTGTTTATGCAATGCATAAGTAGACAGTACAAAGAATACCAACGAAGCCTCTGATCCTACCTGGAAGAACCAGTGCTAATATTTTACAAAGTTGTACTTTGTTTTTTGCTGTTTTGAAAACTATAAGCAACTGAAAAACATAAATAATTTTAACATATACATTGTCAATATTAAGGATGGTGACATGGAAATCCTGTTGGTTACATTGGTGGATTCTGGCTTCATATTCTTTTTAGAGCAGTTCTGCCTTTGGCAATCAATAGCAAGCTCTCTCTTCAGCCCCGTAGCATGGGTCCATACATTCAGTGGGCTTGAACTATTGCAGAGGTGGAACATCTCTCAAAGATACAGACAGAACAGCTCGTAACTCTTCCATCTCTATACTTCCGGAAACTACCTGTAACCCCAAAACAAGCTGATTGTCTTACATCAAAGTAGAAATTGCCTAAGCATATGGCCATTCCAGATTGCTTTCCTCTGAACTCCGTGGTTATTGTAGATGAAATTGTCTAGAATGTTAGCTACCTGAGGGCAGGATTCTTGCCAGACTTATTCATTGCTGAATTTCTAGAACCTAGAACAGAGCCTGCCATATGGGAGGCATTCAAAGTACATATTGACTGAAAGAACCAGGGATGTTTCGGCTGCTGACAACTGCTATTGGTGGCAGCTTGGTTGTCGTATGTGTGGCGCCATTTACTTGAACTTTTAGGAGTGACATCACATATACGGCAGCTAAACTGTTACATGGGACAACAATTAAAAGGTTGTTTGTTTGCTTTTTTTTGAAGAATCATGTAAGGTGGTTTGTATGCAAAACTTTGAACACTGATTTTTATTCCAAAAAGCGGTACGCCTCATTTCTATCTTCATGTGAGCATATAATCATGTTTTTATTTAAATCCCACAAATATATAATATAGACAACACTTATGATAAGTAGAATGTTTTTAAGTCTTTCACATTATTTGGTAGTTTTATCTAATCCCTACTATCTTTATTTTGCCTCTTTATTGCTAAAAATAGTATCACCTTATCAGCATTTTTATTTGTATAAAATTATCATACAAATTGTAATGTTTAGTAAATCTTATGAAATTTGTACATATGTAATTTTTAAACAGTAGTAATTCAATGTTCGTAATTTTATATACATATAGTATTTATATCTACATGTATATTTACATTTCTCTACCTATCCTCTATCTATATACAGTCAGCCCTCTATAGCCATGGATTCTGCATCTGTGGATTCAATCAATCTTAGACAGAACATTTTTGAAAAAGAAATTGCATCTGTACTGAACATGTACAGATTTTTTCTTGTCATTATTCCCCAAACAATACAGTATAATACATATTTACATATCATTTACACTGTATTAGGTATTATACGCAATCCAGAGATGATTTAAAGTATACGGGAGGATGTACACCTATGCAAATGCTGCACCATTTTATATGGGAGACTAGAGCATTCATGGATTTTGTTGTCTGCAGGAGGTACTGCAACCAATCCCCCAAGAATACCAAGGGACGACTGTATATATAAAGAGAATGCCCCAATGTGTATGTTATTTTTAGGAAGAAAGTCATTGAGACATTCACCTACCGCTGGAAAAATTTCATCTTGCTTGAATATGAACCAGACCAGGGACCGTCGCAGATTGTCACGGCTCATCTAACACCGGAGGTTCTAATTTCTCATTCCTTCAGTGTTGAAACAATCTCTAGTGAACCAGGCTTCAAACCAAATTCACTGGAGTTTGTTTCAATATTGCAAGAATGGTAAGATTGAAGCTACTGTCGTCAGCATGAACTATACTTACTCTTACTGAGATGGTTCTATCTCCACTGTTAGTGATGTTAAAACTGTATTAAACCAAATAAGGATGTAATTTAAAATACATTTTAGGTTAAACCTAACATTTTAGGTTTTCCACTTGATATTCTTGGACATACTATTTCCCCATGGCTTCCATGAATTTCCAAATAGAGCAGGAACATTCTTTAGTTGGTTGTCAGCCATATAAAGACAGAATTCAGAATGTTACTTCTGCGGAGAAAGTCAGCCTTAAGCAAACTAGTTTCTAACATCTAAAATATCTAGTACAAATGACAGATAAGATTTATATAGTCCATCCTATTTCATCTTCTAATTTAATTTGAAGATGGTGAGAAAATAGCCCAGAAATTAATAATATATAAAATAATTCTCATATCAACTGAAGATTGTAAGAACAGAGACACAAAATACGAATCTTAAATAAATGCATAAACTGAACCAATCATTAATATCTCTGCTGTCAGGACACCATGATCCTTCCCTGCTTTAATGGTTACATGATAATCAGTTGAATTTACAAAACACAGACACCCATTCATACAAATGCAGGCTAATGAAGTACAAAAAGAAGCTTCAACATGGAATTTCTTCAAAACACTTTTTTTTTTAAGTTTCACAAACCATGTTCCAATTTCCAATGAAATACTTGAGAATTTTATGATTGATGATTCATTATTGTTCACAATTTCTGGTGTCAAGAAAATATTTAAAATATTTAAATTAAAATAAAATACAATGTTGGTCCTTCTTGCTAGACTATAAGCTCCATGACAGCAAGATCCACATTTGTTTTATTCAACACTGCATCCCCAGCATCTAGCACAGTGTTTGGTTTATCAAGTTTAATGAATATTTGCTGACCGACTGATCTGAAAACAAGTAGAAATAGAGTCATATGTCAACAGAATTGTGTTCAGCTACATTGGTAAGGGATTTGCACATTTTAATCACTTTTGTGGGTTCATTAATTTCTCTTTCTTCTGTCATAAATTTAAGAAGCATTATAATTAGAAATGACCTTAGTATTTAAAGAGTAATGTCAACTTTATTCACAATAGTTGTCCATGTAGAGTTATAATAGTAATGTTATAATGGCAATAAGTATACACCCTCATTGGAAGTGATTTCTGCTCAGATGACTTGCTTGGCCTTTCCAAAATAAATCCAAAAGAGAACTTACCTACTTTCCCCTATTAAAGGTCTCATTTTCCAACTTCTCCCTTTTCTCAGGGAACTACCATTTTTTTCAGTTATATGGACTAAATATCTGGGCTATATGACTATTACTGTTCTCCATTTCTTATATTCAGATGTGCCTTCATGTCTTTGTTATTTGAGAAGGTGCTAAGAGTTGCACATGGCGTGATCTAGCCCAGGCCGTCAACTTCCTGGCTGCCCTCCCCAACTCTCACCTGTGGACATCTGACGCCTGCCACATGAATTTTACTAAAATTCTCCTTCGCAACCTTCACTGATCAAAATCTGCAAAACATATTTATTTTATTATCATGTTTTAATAATATTAGCTAAGATACATGGAGCCTTTCATGTCCCAGGCACTTTGTATTTGTTTTCTTGTTTGTCCTCATGACATCCATGGAGGAGAGATAATATTATTATTATTACTATTCTCATTTCGCAATGAAGAAACTTAGACCTAGAGAGGTTTCTAACCTGCTGAAAGCAACAAAACAAGTTTCAACTTTTTTTTTGACTTTCAAGGCTCTGCATTTTCTGATCCTTTTTGACCCTATTTCTTACCCTCAAATATGCTCCCCTTCAGGCAGGATAGTTTCCTCACAGTGTCTCACACAGGCATTTCCAACTTCCAGACTTTCGTGCATTCCTTTCCCTCCATCCCGAAAGCCTTCCCTCTCCTCTCTGCCCATTCAGACACTATGTACACTCAAGGTCCAATTCAAATTTTACCTTCTATCTGAAGCTATCCTGAGTACTTTTGCTCCATACTCTCTCCAAGCTCTGAATTTTGATTGTATTATATGCTGTACAGCTTAGCAGTTAGTGATAGGCTGTCACATAGGACACACATAACAGCACACAATGAAAAACAGTGAGGACCCACCATGATTAGCTAGGGGTATACAGGTCAACTTAACGGGGACGTGTTTTGTTTGGAGACTGGGGTATATACTAATAGAAGAGTGAAAACACTACTTTTGTCATCAATACACTTGGGAAAACCTCTTATCATAATGCAGGTAGAAATAAGGCCAAATAAAAGTGTTTCGACTGGTGTGACAGAAATCAAGCAATATTCCTAGCTTAAGAAGAAGGAAAGTCAGGGAAAGCCTAAGTTTGCAGATCTTCTCCAAAAATAAATAAACAAATAAATAATCTCTATGCCGAATGCAAAAATGCAGATATTTAAAAAAAAAAAACCCACAGACCTGAGCATCACTAAAAACATTGATTATAGCCACAACAGAAATTAAAGTGTATATGAATACAGTTAGAAATGACAGTATGACAGCCAATGATCTTTTTACACACACACACACACACACACACACACACACACACACACAACTTTGAGAAACAGAGACCTGTGATAGTGATGGTGATTAACTGAAACTGAAAAACGAATGTCAACTTGTACCAAAAATGCAGATGTGCTGAAAGAAATATTTAAGAATTACATTGATTTTCATCAGTGAAAATTGATTGCCCTGTATAGATCATCTGCTAATGAAACCAATTTAAAGAGGTTAAGGTCAATTATCAGAGGCAGAAAACATATTTTGTTTGTTCTATGGAATAAATAGGATAAATTTCTGGTAGTGTACACAATCCAAGCACAAATAAAATTCAGTTGAAAGAATCCAATAAAAAAGCATATTTATTGCACTATGTCTATTTTTTAATAACATGATTCATGATTTTTAAGAGTAAGGCAAAGTTGATATAATATTGGTATTTTTTGGAAACCAGATTATTTGCTTTGTTTACTTCTAAACTTTACAATGATAATAAAATTAAACCAATACCAGCTGATAAAGAGGTGCATGAGTATGTGTGGGTGTTATCCATTTTCAATAGTGAATGGAAACTAATGCAAGTATAAAATTTGTAGGTAAAATTTGTAAATGAAGTGTAAATATGCTTTTTAGTTATAAAGCAAAAAAATTCTACATGAAGACCATGAATAAGTATTGCTTATAGAAGGAAAAATAAATGTTTTCTAATGTTTTGATTGTCTCATTTATTTATGTGCTCACCCATCCCTACTCTCTATAAGTAACTGGTTTTTTTCTTTTTAATACAGCACCCAACCCCAATTCTTCCATCCTCTTCAAGTAAAAGCAAACCAACAATAGAGCCTGAGCCGTATCTGTACGTCATAGGACGAAAGAAGCTGATGGAGGCAAAGCACAAGTGCTATGAACGAATGCAACAGTTGCCCCCGTACCAAGGAGAAGGTAAAGAGAAGGATGTATGTGAACATATGTTTGAAACATCATTAAAGACTTATTTTCTTCCATGGGTAAATATGTGTTGTGTAATTGTAATTTAATATGCCAGCAGTTTTTACAGTAGTTTTCACACTATGGTATGCTTGTGTATTTAATGCAGTGAATATGCATAATTTCTCTGCTCAAGTTCATCTGATCTGACTGCTGTTTGGCTAACATCTGCCCTCATGACAGAATTACTGCAATAATTCACACCTGGCAAGCAGTATTCACACCTGGCAAGCAGGAACAATACAGGACTAAGTGAAGGAGCGGAAGAGGAAATTGACAGAAAGGGGAATTAAAAAATGGTGGGCAGAGAATTTGCCTGAGGTGGAACCTGTCAAAGCCCTGCCTTGCTTGGATTAATTAGGCAGTAGTATCTTCCCTTAACTGTCAATCGGTTGGCAACCAATGGCATTCCTTCCCCCTTTCTACCCCCAGTTTCCAGGAGAATTAGAAAAGTATATCTTTTACCCAGACTTTATCTGTTATCTTTTCTAGAATGTTCTATGTGACTGCCCAAATATTTTCAAGGTTAAGCATATTCTATTAGCTGTAGAGGGCCCAGAGGAAAACAAAAGGGAAGATGTGATGGCCACGCATTACAACATTTGTTTAAATTCTCTTCCCTGTGCCCTAAAACATTTGAAAAAACTCAATTAGATCTTGTACAACCTTGTACTTTCTATGGCAACCCTACTTGGTAGGTAAAAAAAAATGATTAAATATACTGTTCCTACACATGCTTTGCTTTTCAAATCAAGTTTTAATTTGTAGTTCTTATTTTTAGCATTTTCTTTTAAATAAAAAAAATCAAGTCAGTTTAAAAGCAGACACACGTTATTCTTCTATCTGTAGTAGTTTCAGTGGTTCTCAAGAACTAAATAGGCGTTAGATGCAACTCCAACCAAAGGTGAAGCCATTTCTTTGAAGCAAACTGAGACAATAAAAACAAAAAACTGATATTTTCAGAGACTGAGTGTAGTTTCTTAAGCTACTGTATTAGTCACCTCAGGATGTTGAACTCAGGTGGTATGGTCATTATTTAAAAAAAAATTTTTTTTTGAGAACTTCCTTCAAAGCCTAAGACTCATTCTTTTGAGTAACTTTATAGAGGTAAATCTTCATGTTTTAGGGTATATTTAATTTTTGAAAACAGCGAAAAACCACTTGGAGCCAATACTGATGAATACCTAAAGTGATCAAACAGCATCATTTTAGTCAGTAACAAAGTGTAATTCTACAGTAATAGGACTTTTTTATTAACTGGCTGCAAATGCATCTCCAATAGGAATTTTGAACAATTGCATCACCCTTGGATTAGGAATAGAACTATCTAAAGTCACCCTTTTGAAGGTTAATGGTTATTAGGATCCATATGTTCCAAAGCCATACAGATTTTTAAAGGCAGTCTTTTATCCAAGATGAAATTGCATGAACTTTCCCAAGAGTTCCTTTGCAACATTTCTGAAAATATTTTAAAGGAAAGCTTTTGGAAAAAAGATTCCGAACATATGATATGTATCTTTTGAAGAACAAATGGTGAAAATCCCACCAAAATGTAAATTCCACTAGTGGTAGGTAAAGTTAATACCTTTATTTTGTGTTGCCGCCGCTGCTGCTGTCGTTTTTGTTTTTTGGTTTTTTTTAATTTCAGCGTATTATGGGGGTACCGATGTTTAGGTTATGTACGTTGCCCTTGCCTCCCCACTCCCGGCCAAGTCCGAGTTTCAAGTGTGCCCATCCTGTTGTTTTTTTAATATTTTCATATCCAAGTGGAAATTCCCAGAATAAGAGATACTTAATTTTCTGTACACTATTCAATCCTGCTCAGGATTCCACAATTTTTGACAACTTTCAATTGTATCTTAATTGTCTAATTTAAACCTGAACTCCCAAATATAACATTTAGTTGTAGAAACCATACTGCCAAGGACAAACTGCAGAAAATTCAGTTCCCTCTTGTCAATTCCTAGATACTTCATTGTCTACAAATAAATATAGATAACTTAAAGAAAAGATTGATTAGGTGCAACATGCTGATAAACTATGCAAAATTTATTCTTTGAGAATATACCTCTCCTTAAAATTTATCTAGGATTTTGAAGAATTAATCTGTGTCATGAATTTTTTTCAAGTAATGCCCTTATACAGAATTGCTCTTTAAATCCTTATGCTGATAATGGTGGAAAAACTTAACATATCTTACAGGAACTGCAAGACCTACTAATCTAAGTCCTACTTCCTGGTTGGCCATTTTAAAGAAGGATGAAGTTTCAGAATGTAAAAACTTATCAAAATACCTCAAAACCCATTTGATCAACAACCAACATATACCTCAGATTCATGTTCTCACTTATAATTAAACAAATGGAGAACAGTCTTTGGTGATACTTGCTTTTTGATAAGCTCAATTTTAGAACCTCTTACAAAGTAAGGTTAGGACCCTGCTTGTCATCCAATGATATAATCAGGTCACAGATATGCCAACGCTATTTGAAACTTTACTTCCAAAATAAATGACTTTGTCTCATTTGAAATGTAGATGATCATGATTGGAGTAGTAGGTTCAGCTACAGGTAAGATTGTTGTGGGGTCAATCTCCTCTTTAAGGCCACATAGCTTCAAGATTAATTTCTTTCTAAATGGCCAGGTCCATACTGCAATCGCACCTGGGATGGATGGATGTGCTGGGATGACACACCGGCTGGAGTGCTGACCTTTCAGTTCTGCCCAGATTATTTTCCGGACTTTGATCCATCAGGTAGAGTATTTATTTTCATTTTATATTTTTGCTATGAAGTTTCTAGAGTTTTCATGCTTCTAAAAAGAAAATCAGACATAAAATGTACCTACCTAATAACGCTGCACATTTAACACATGCTGAAGAGTTTCCTTAATTGAAATATTGTTCAGTTGTGCAAACATTGCAAGTCGTCCTTATTTTTTAACTCATCTTGCTGGCCATCAGTGCATGTTGGTATTAAGTTACGGTTTATAAAATCAGTTTTTCTCAAACTCTTTGAATAGTTTTAGTTCTATGTGGGTTTTTTTTTTTAATTGTCAATTGTCTCACATTTGTTGGCATGCATATACCGGGCTGGGTGTAACATGCACAATTGAAATTTTACATAAAACTATCATGTATAAGGGAAAATAAATCAGAAGGTGGTAACTCTAGACAACAGATTTCTGTTCCAAAAGCATATTATTAAAATGTGCTTACTAAGCATGACTAATACTGTGATAATCTATCATGCCAACACCCAGCTCTGTATCCAGCACAAGAGTGATCGACAAATGTCTGTTAAGTAAATGAATGGCATCAAATTCACTTTAGTTATAAAAGGTACATAGGAATGCTTTTCATTAAATATCACTTTTTGCTTTTCAAAATATTTTCATACATATTATCCCATTTTATACTTATTTGACAAAAAACTGCAAGTGATCCCAACTCTCCTGAGCCCCTGCCTAACCCTTTCTAAATAATTAAGTCCACAGTTTAGAAAATTATTTCAGAAATAGTATTTTTCAATCTCCATACAAATTTGTGCAAGTTGAAAGACTTAGGAAGTTTCAAGGGAGGACATGCTATTTCTTCAGGCCTCAATTTTGTCACATTGGTCTGGTTAGAAGTTGGGCTAGGATGCTCAAGTAGGTTAAAGGTCCAGAAGTATCAGGTTCCAAGGGGAGTAAGAAACCAGGGGCCTGAAGTTATGTATTTTAGGATTTTCAGGTATTAAAATAGGTTGGAGATCCGGAATTTGAGGTGCCCCATGTCAGTGCTCAGGAGCAATGCAGAGGAATGTATACAGTTGTGTAATAGCCTCAATCCAGAGACTAGGCAGACGTATGGGAGTGGAGCATGGGATTGGGTAGGCGCCAGTAGTAAGTGAATGAGTCTCAATTTGGCTGAGAAGCTGGAGCACTTGAAAAAAAAATCCAATTGCCTGTTGCCACCCCAGAGATTCTGATTTAATTGGTTTGGAGTACAGCCTGGACACCAGGATTTTTAAAAGCTCTTCGGCCAAGATGAAACTGTAATAAACAATGAAGAAAGTATAGATAAGAAGGTAACCAGTACCAGGGAGGCTCAACCAAGTGCTCTAAGCACCTGTGCACGAGGGAGGCAGAGCCCAGTATTAGATGAGACTGAGGCAGGGGACAGAGGAAGGTGGCTCCCAGAGGAGTAAGGGGTCGTAGAAGCCCAGGGCCAGGAACCGTGGGTGGCAGGGCCAGAAAAATTCTGTTGCAAGAAACTAGATAGAAAATCTGTCCCATTGAAATAAATCGAGGATTCAGATACTGAAAGGAGGTATAAATCCTAGTTATAAAGGAGGCCCGGATGCTGCAACTAAATGTGATCAGCTACAGACACAGCATGGAAGTCCCTGGTAAGGGGTGAGATTTGCTTCCAAGAGTAAAGTAAACCTTGGCCTGCAAAGGTTGTGTGAGTGGCTCTGTAATTCCAGTTAGAGCAGAGAAATGAGTCTATCCCTGAGACAATGTCTGGAAGATCCTTTTTTTGCCTCCTTCAAGGGTAAGATCTCGTTTGTCCCTGAAACTAAAATTCTACCCCAGTGAGGAAGATGCAATGGAAGTGGGATTACAAGGGGGCTCTTTTCAAACCAGTGCAGGCCCCTCACTTCTGGGAATTCCCATTCTGATGGAAAAGTGGGAATGTAAAGAAAGACAGAGCTTTGTGCAGTGCCTTAACTCAGAGCTGCATTCCTGGAAACTCTCACTAAATGCTAAATCCTTTAGGCCTTTATTGACTCTTCCCACTAAATGATGCTTCATTAATCTTGATTTGACAACTACATTAAAGGTAACTTGATTGGCATGAAGAGCTGCTCTGCAATTGAGGCTACTAGTCCAGTTCCAAAGTAGCAGTGGGCTCCTGCCAAAGTGGCTATAAATATTGACTAAAAGGCATGGTTTTGATCAGCAAAACAGATTTTCAGGCATTGATCCATCTTTTCAGCCTGGTTTTTAGATAGAACCCTCTCAGTTGGGGGATAAATCCACTTTAAAAGTACATCTTAAAGATGTCTATATTTGACAAACTTAAATTCTTCAGGATTTTGTTATTGACCTAAGGCTACATCTTAATGATGCACAAAATACATTAATGAAGTGTCAGAGATTTCATTTTTGAAAAAAGGGCTTGGCGAAAAACAGATAGTGAAAGAGTGAAGAACTTTATAACTTTATTGGAATTCAAAAGAGGCTGACAGT
This sequence comes from Indri indri, assembly GCA_004363605.1. Taxonomy (NCBI): domain Eukaryota; kingdom Metazoa; phylum Chordata; class Mammalia; order Primates; family Indriidae; genus Indri; species Indri indri. The sequence goes on along the minus strand of RJWJ010007744.1, from coordinate 12,811 downwards.
GTTGAAGGAATATGCTAGAGTGTAAAAAGACTTAACAAGGAAGCATGTACAGCCCTGCACTTGGAGTCTAACCATCAACGTTAACAGCACAGAACCAGGATGGTCCAAATATGGGTTAAGGCAGTGATTCCCAACCTTGATACCCTTTGGAATTGGTGAGCTTTTTAAAAATGCTGACACCTGACCTCTCTCCAGATCAATAGAATTTGAATCTGTAGGAATAAGGCCTGAAAATCTACAAAATTCCACCACGTGAATCTAGAGTGAGAGATGTACACTGTATTTTCCCCGGGTCTGTCCATACTTAGCGTATTTTAGAGAGAAGCATCAGTGTCAAAGGACATTCAAAGAGTCTCCGGGCTACGAGGGGACAACAAGCCCTGTGGAGCGAGTCACTGGGGATGTTCCGTTTGGAAAAGGAAGACTCAGTAAATAACCCTGTTTTCAAATATTGAAAAACTTGTCAGGTGAAAGCTGACAAACTCTTGATGGTTGCAACAGTTAAAACCAAGAAATATCTACATCCAGACTTTAGTTAAAACAAGACAAAAAATACTGTTTTCTCTAGTCTTATCCGTGATCAGAATGGGCTTCTTCAGAAGGAATACCTTTCCTTCTGCACACTGTATATTTTCCCATAAATGGCTACACAACTTTGGTAAAACCAAATTATTTTCATTTTGATTTTTAGGAAACAGCTTTCTGACAATCTAATCAAGGCAAAATGTTGCCATTGCAAACCACTTTTTTAAAATGGCAAGTAAGCTTGGTATGTTCATCATCGACAAATAGCATTAGCAAAATCATTGACAAATTTTCAATGTCAACTTTTCTGGGCTTATTAGTGCTAACCCTTTTTCGAGCATTGTGTTCAAAAGTGGAACTAAGTAGGTTTTGTCCAATGGCTGTCTCAGCAAATTTCATTTTAAATTTTTCTATTTAACTTTGTAACAGATTTACATAAAGCAGCAATGATTCTAACAGGTTGCTTAAAAACAACTTTTGCTTGAAAAAAAGTTTTTTAATCTATTTTAAATAATTGAAATAATTGTTGGAGTAAGCATACAAACAAATATGTAAGTTGTAGTTTAAATCTCACATTTAATTCAGTAATGTCTGTTTCATGTACACAATGAAAACTGATGAATTTCACCTAAAAACTGATGAAAGGATTTTTGTTCTAGCTCTTAACAGGTTTACTAACTAAAAACTACTGATGGAAAATTATTTTAAATATTATCAAATCTCAGTGATATTTCGGCTAAGTATTTTTTATCATAAGTTGTTTCCTTAGCCATTAAAACAAGGCAGTGTCCTCCAAATATTAGTACATGATTCTAACTTCTACAACCCTTGGCTAAAAAAGAAAATAGCGATATATTAGACTGTTGTCTATAAGTACAACTCTTTGTCTTCGTCAACACAAATGTTTTCCCTAAGAAATTATCAAAAATCAAAATTTTATGAGCATTCCAAATATACTGGGAGAATTTCTTTTCATATTACACCAATCTAGGGTTCCTATTTGATCTCTGAGGCAATAAACACATTGCGGAAGTGCTTTGGAGAACTAGAGAATATCTGAATAACTCCGATTAAATTTGGCAAGCACATTCATTTTAACGTTCACTTGCTCATTATTATATTTTATTTAATTCAGTATAATTTTTTCTTCCACCTGCTTAGCCAATTAGGAGGTTAGCATTTAAGTTGTAGTACATTGTGGCCAACACCATTATTTATAATTCTTTAGGTCAGCGAAATGGAGTGTAGATAACCTTGAACATTTATGGGATTTTACTTTCTGGAGTCCCAGTACCAAATTAAAATATTGTAGACTAGTATCATAAAAATAAAGTGAATTTTAATGCTATTCAAGTATCATTTCTGCTGTTTTCCTCTGACCACTAAGCACACTACCACAGGAATAAGAGGCTGAGTACAAAGCTTACTAGCCCTGCAGTAGCTTTGGGATCAAGTAGACCTGGGTTTGATTCCTGGATTGACTACTTGCTCTCCGTGGAAGTGAAATTTCCTTAACTTCTCTGAGCCTCAGTTTCCTTATAGGTAAAATGGGAACAATAATACTCACCTCAAAGGGTCATAATTAATGTTAAAGGAGGTCATTCTGCAAAGTGCTTAGCACGGTGGCCACTTAGCAAAGGCGCAGAGATCTTTAATATGCTAATCCAGCTGAGTCAGCAACTTCACTAGCATCTAAGAGATGTTTTAAAGAAGTAAATAGCAGTGGCTAAAACTGTGAATCCCAATATATTTTCTGTGTGATGAATAGAGATGATTCAAATGAAATCTTTTTGAGAGGCCAAAAAAATGGGCTTTGGACTTCTTTGTTCTATTGGATTTAAACATTTGAAATTGGGAATATTTGACCATTTGATCCACAGAAGCTACAGTTTCATACAGTCAACCTAATAAAAACTATTGCATGTAAATGAAGAAAGGTATGGTCTTGTTCTTCTCACATAGCTTTCATCTGTAACCAACGGTTTAATGTCTGTTTAAAAAACATGAGGTAGAGCATAGGTAGCACTTTGGAGTCTGACACAAACCCAAGTCTTGGGATTTAAATGCTGGCTCAATCCTAATAGCTTTTCAAGGTCCATATCCCCTCTTACTATCTGCTTCCTGTTTGTAAAATAGAGATGGTAATGCCTGCCCCACGGGGCTCTGCCGAAGATAAAATGCGATGACACATATTAAAATTCCTCGTTTAAGTACATGATTCACAGTGGTCTCTATTGACTTATATTCACATTCGAGTGCTATAAAGTCATTAACATGTGGGAATGGCTTTTAAGCTTTAAATTTATTATTTTTCTTCTTGGGATTTTAAGATATTAATGAAATAATTGTTGTTTCATTAACAGAAAGGGTTACAAGATACTGTGATGAAAACGGTGATTGGTTTAAACATCCTGAGACTAATCAAAGCTGGTCCAACTATACTCTGTGTAACGCTTTCACTCCTGAGAAACTGCAGGTAGGTTCTATGTCACATTTCAGTATCAGGTGAGGATGTCATTATTTGTACATGGAAATGGATGCATGACTATAAAATATCTGCTACCAAGAAGCCAACGGATTTTATGAAAAGAAATCAGATGATGACTTGTAAATTCTAGGGACTCTACAAAGTGGCATTAGAGAAAATGACATTTCACTTCTTGGTTGGCACTCGGTGTCAATGGGCATTCCTTGAGCATATGGAATCAGGCCATTGATGCCAAAGGGAATAGTTCCATAGAGCAGATGATGGGATTCCAGAAATTGCAACATTTCAAGGGACTCTCTAACATCTCCATTTTCCTGGAAGAGTTACGAAATTACAAATTTTTCTACAGCTCCCAAGCTAACAGTTGTCTCCTCTGTTTTGACTATGACCTTAGTTTTACTATCAGGCATTGATGGATCCCTAAAGTGGGGCTTCTCTGCACATTGATGCAGATATGGCTGTTTAGATTATTTCCAGGGGTTATTGGTTAGTACCAGCATCTTACTGGCTGTTAGATACTTTTAATATGAACTCTGCACAGAAACATTTTTTAAGGTGAGGGGGAGGGGAGGAAAAAGATACTCTCTCTTCTTCAGATGCATTGAAAATCTGAAAAGATCACTAAGTCCACAACTAGCCTCCTCACCTCACAGAGCTGAAAGAAACAGTTGGTTAACATTTAGCTATAGAGGGCATCTCTGAGCAACTCCGCTGCCTGCAAAATAAACCTATTATTTCCTTCAAAGATAGGCTGGTATACTAAACAATTACTAAGTTAGAAGCTAAAAGCACATCACTGCTTTTGCTTGCTATTGAGAAGCTTTGGAAGTATAGAAAATTTCCCTTTTATTAAAAACAAAGCAAACAAAAACAAAACAAACAAAGTGAATAGATAGCTTAGAGACCTTCTGGACACCTCATCACAAGCACAGGCTGAGGGGACCAAAGCCAGTTACCTCTTCACAAATTGCTTAGTCACCCCTGAGAGTCACATGCATGTCTACACCCTGGTGGAGAGCTACTTACTTAATAAAGTGTGATTAAAACGATGTCAATTTAATATTTAATTTAATATTTAAATTCCTTAAATGAGAAAGGGATTTCCTGAATGAGGGCTAATCATGATGTTACAGAAAAAAATTATAACCGTGTTAACCGAATTGTTGTAAACAATGCAAGTCCAAATAAATGATTCTCAGTGTTGCCATCTTTGACCTCCTCACACACCCTGGCCACATCCAAGAAGGAAGTAAAGAATTTTAAGAGGAAATGCTCCCCTCTAGACACCTAATGTAATAAATAAAATTCCCTCCACAAGTCTTCCATATAAACATAGTCACCAAAAAATTTGAAGAAACCAACCTCTGTTTTTGAAAAACAGAATTTCTCAGCCTTGAGAATGACACAAGGATAGCAACTAAATTATGAGCTGTTGATTTAATCTTACACATTTAGACAACTCTATTTCAGAAGGATAAATAGTTTTTTAGAAAAAGAGTGGTCTGAAGGCAACCAAAAGACTATGAATTAAGTTATATGAAATTTTCTTAGAAATGAAGTATTCAGAGGATACTTTGAAAAATACCAACAGAGGATTGGGGAATGGATATGCAATTAAATATGGTATTTTAAGTGGCAAGAGTATTCTATATAGTAACTATTTAGAAGGAAGAACTTTTAGAAGATACCACTCCTGATTTTGTCTAGTGGTAAAGTTGGAAAAATATCTAGAAAATAAATTCCTGGGAGAAAAGACAGGAGGGGAGTATTTGTTGTTTTTTGTTTTGTTTTGTTTTTTAATTCCTAAATCCCACCCAAGTAAGCTATCTGAAGATTTTATCAGCTCTAGTTATAAACCAACTGTTTCAACTTTATTATTATTACCTGTAAGGATAAAAAATGCTATTAGGAGAGTGGTATCAACCCAGAAAATGCTAAACAATATGTAAAGCCTGGTCAAATGGCGTAACAGGCATAATTCAGGAAAGCTGATTACTCCATTTTGAAATTCTAAGGCCTAGAAAGGGACTGTTTGTTTCAAGACAGCAATAATGCACATAAACAAAGGGCTTTGCACACTTTGAAAGCATTTTAGCTGAATTAGGCTTCAATCCCAGACTCTTCACAAGGCAATTGACAAGAATCAAAATGTTTAAGGGTACATAAATGCCATATTTATCCTAGGAAGTCAAAGAACTTCATAGAAATTATTCAACTCTTCCACAGTACATTTCCATTCTTATCAAGACCCAACAAACTGTGGAAGAAACTTAAGATCAGAAGTCAATAGATAAAAATACAGCTGCAAAATAATACACAAATTATGCTTCATTAAGAAAAACAGCAGCTGAAAATGAAATCCCCTGTTCCAACGGATTGAAGTCTACTTCAATTACAACTGACAAAATTGACTAAATAATACTAACTGCAAAAGCTAGAGTTAACAGAGAGAGAGAGAGAGAGAAACAGAGGCAGACAGAAATAGAAACAGAGAGAAAAAGACAGAGAAGACATAGATGGATGACTGGATCAATCTCTCCTTTCTGAATGGTGAAATCATATTGTAAGAAAAGGAAAGAGTATGATAACTAGAAAAAAGATGCTATAATACTATGCATTTTATAAAGGAAGATATTCTTTTGAATCAACTAATATAACACTATGAGAGAAGAAATAAAATTCACCATGAATGTGGGAAAAAAAACAAATGTCTGTCAAGAATATAGGTTTTGGCTTTTTCAACCAAGTAAATACCAATGATACCATTTTAGTCCTAAATTAAACAAAGGCACAGAAACCTGCCACCATATTCTCTGCTCCCTGTATATTCCTACTGCCAAAAGTCAGGACAATTTGGAAAGTAGATTGCTATTCTGACAGTTTGTTAGGGTAGACATATCCACTGTCTGTAAAAGGACCCCAGATGTTAAAACCTTCCTGGATTGCTTACTGGGCCTAGGGATGACAATTTTTAACACATTTAAAACTACTTCTGAATTACGTTTTTGAATGAGATTTAATTCACCTCAAGGAATCTAATTCTTTGAAAATAGGTCCATAGGTCAATTTATTTTCATAAAATGAGTAAAGATAAAAAAAATTTCATTCTCTGAAATATTTCTTATAATTTTAGCAGATTTTTTTAAATAAGAAAACTTTTGTTCATTTATGCCTATATTTAGAAATAGAAACTATTTTCCCTCTTTTATAATCACTCATTTGTTTTTTTAACTTTTTTTTTGTTCCAGAATGCATACGTTCTGTACTATTTGGCTCTCGTGGGTCATTCTTTGTCGATTTTCACCTTAGTCATTTCCCTGGTGATTTTCCTGTATTTCAAGTAAGTACATTTACAACATCCGCTTTTCATTTTCTCCTTTAAGCTACTGAAATAAATGGTAAATTCTGAAAGAGTGAGGGCAGAAATTCTACAAGTTACAAAAGACATGCAACATTAGGAGTCACGAAGTAGCAAGAAAAACAAAATGAGCTAAAATATGCTTTTTAACCCTATTTTTGAGGAGAACAGGATGGATTTATGTTATTTTCAAAGCCAATATACCTTCCAAAAATAAGACAATGTTGTGAGCCCATAAATACACTGGGAATACGGTAAATGTTTCATTTACCATTACCATGGATAGTGTTCCACCTTCTTTTATCCACACTCTAATATTTGGAGGCCATAGCCACAAGTTCAAATGCACCCTGCCTAATTATGAGCTGAATCACAAATGGATTTTGCTAGAAGAGGAAAGGGGCTGGTGAAACCATGATAGTGGTTAACCAGGGAAGAAAGGTAAGGGCCAAGTCTCCCTTTTGCCCTTGACTCACTCAACCAAGATTAAGGAGAATCTCTGGAAGAAGATGGCCCATTGTCCTATGTCAATTCTTTGCCCTTACAAACTTAGCAATGTTAACTGCAATTATCTTCTAAGACACTGTGAGGAATAAAATTCCATTGAGGGTTTCTATTCTGAGGCTGTGTCTATACACTTGATTGCATTATCTATGGCAAAATGACAAGGTGATATAGATACTGATTTCATAATAATAGAGAATTTAAAATGTTGATTCCGTTATTTTCAGGAATGATTTCATAATGTATGTGAGACAGTGACATAAGGTTGTATTGAGATATTTCCTAAGTTTGGTGTCATTTCTTTAAATCAAAGGTATGAGGCACTAAATTACCCTTTCATGAGAATTCTAACTCCTATATTAGCATGGTATCTCTATCCACTTATACTTTTATACTGTGCTTCTCCTATAATTTGGATTTCCTGTATTTTGTTAGGGAGAATGAGATTGACTAGGAAAAATCTTGGTACTCTATTCTCCATTATGCAGCTAAAAGAATAAATTTTGGAGACTTGTTAGGATATGTAAGAATAAGGAATAAACAATCACGTCAGAGCATGTCTGAAAAACCTAATTTAAGTGATGCTTGTCTTTAGGTTTGATGGTACACAGCTATATTAGAAAACAAAATATTAGAAAATATACAAGAAAAAACTTGAAAGCTTTAAAGTATCTTGTCATCTTTAGATGATTGTAAAATAGGATCCTTACAGATAATAATACATTTAAATTAGAAACTGTTATATATACCTTCATCACAGCAAATGTTAGTGAAAATAAAGCACTCATAACATAGCCCTAAACTGGATTTCTGGAGTATATTCCCAAACATACTTCAGAAAATTATTATTATTATTTTAGAGTAAGCCATATGTGTATTCTTTATCGATGCACCACAACTCAGTAAATATGTTAGAAACTGAAATAAATTAAACAGAAAATTAAATAGAAATGAAATAATACATGTAAAGTATCTGGATTTAATGTCTGACACATAATAAGTAAAATATAAGCATTTGATATTGTTATTGCTATTATCATAATTATTATTATTGGCAGTAATAATGTTCATGGTGGTATTATACAAATCATAAAGAAAAGATCTTTAGTAAGCTCAGATGACAAATAATCCTCCACACTTAAAAGATGTGATATGTAATTAAATAGACAATGGTTCATATATAGAATGAAGGGAAAAAAAAGAATTAAATATATTTATTACCACTGAACTATATGTTTAAAAATGGTAAAGATGGTAAATTATATATGTGTACTTACCTCAATAAAAAATAAATTTACAAAACAGAATAACAGAATCTTAATTCGATTTTTGTTAAAATATTACCATGGTAGTACTAAAGAAAAACCAAGGGGAGAATAACCACCTATAAACACATCCTTAGCACAACTACTATTATGTTTTCCTTGATCATTTTTTAGCTTTGTGTATATCTTAGTTTAAGATTCTTATATTGAATAAGCAATATAAATGAATAGCAGTGTTTTTAACTGAATAGCAAATGATAACATAAGTAAACAGAAAATAAGCTCTTTCCATAAATGATTTAACAGGAAAAAAGACTGATAAGCAAAGCAACGAGACATGTGATATTAATTACTAGAATTAGAAGAGTATTTTGAATCATAATGATCAGAATGCAGCAGAGTAATCATGTAACATGATTAATCTTGGAATGTGTCTGTTATTTCTCAATTGCACTTCACTGTGGTGAATAAATACAACATCATGACTCTCATACAATTTTGATTAAAAAGTCTGTCACTAAAAGTCTCTTTTTTAAAGTTTTTAAAAATATAATCATAAAAAATTAAAAGAAAACTCCCCCAAATTTGTAATCATGCAACTAATTATAGTCAGGACTTTAAAACCGTCAAAGGGGTATTTCTTAGTTCCTTATTTCTCTAGTCCCTTAAATAAGTGGTGAGATGTGGGAGCCAAATCAGTAAAAATATAAGAATGTTCTTTCAACTCTCATTTCTTAGTAAGCCACCAAAGATGGGTGTGCAAAAGTGTGGGCAAAGTAAAATATTTTTCTACTCCAGTTAGTCCCAAAGCAAAATGATTCTGATCAAACCCTTGAGAGAATGTGGGGGCAAATTATCTAAAAGCACCTGACTTTGTCCTACTATCTCTCAACTCCAAGAACCCACCAAACTGCGACTTAAATCTGGGAAAGAAAAACAAGTCTTACTGATTTACAATCTGAATCTAATAATGAGAAGACGTAAACCAAAATAGCTGGTTCTCTGGAGAAGACACAAAAGACAAATGAGATACGAAAAACACGTATGCTGAGATGCCAAATATTCAAACCCGAAGGAAGTTGTGTATAATTTTTATACCTGTTGCTAGTCATATCTGAAACCTACCCAAACTAGAATATCAAAAACATCTGTTTTCTTAAAATTTAAGTTTGTTTCTGACTCTTCAGTGTTGTTTTTTAATATTTGGATTTCAGATATATTAAAAATGATGGTGAGAGTAGAAAGTATACTGATCACTGGATTTTATCTTTTAACTAGCAAAATTTTCCCTGAAGTTTTTTCAAACATTCAACATCACTTTTAAGATCTTTGTCACACATTACAGTAGAAAGTTTCATAATTTATGCACATAATGGCATCATCTGTGTGAAACCTGAGCAAAAATTATCATCACTCCCTTGCTTAATTCTATATTCCCAGGGTTGAGTTATTTTTCAAACTCCAAACAGTCAATTTTATAAAAGTTTCATGAAACCAAAATGCGAAGTTGCCCAGCTCCACTTCTGAGAACTGATGTCCCATTCATAATCATCCCATGGAAAGCTCACTCTAAAGCCCGAAGGATTCCTCAAATGCACCTTAGAGGGTCTATAAAAAGGAGAAACCCTATAGGTGACCTCCTCAAACCAGCAGGCTAAGGAAGCTTGCAGAGGAATTTAAAGTTACTGAATTTACAGGAGGCAGGCTATGGAACTGCCAATACTTCGCTAACAGTGTGGGATACTACTCAGAATAAGTTTATTAAAGTATGCCTGTAATCTGAATGTAATTTTATTTTGAGCATGCAGGGGAAGGTAAAAGGCAGGACTATTTAACCCTGAAACAAGTGAGAATCATGCTCTTATGCTTTGGAAAATTAATGTAGAAATGTATAGAAAGTCTTTACTGTAAAAGAAGAAAATTGATCTTCTATGACTTCTTCCTACAGAGAGAGAAAGCCTAGGGGGGGGAGAAAAAAGGTTTCCAAAATTTAACTAACAGAAAAGACAACACTAAAAATCTCGATTGTACAAAAATTTAAGTAATATTCAGGATGATATGCTAGTCATTTCTGGTCCACCAGTTAAAGATAGAAGACAGCCTTATTAGGATAGTATTTGGTTTAGAACTTTTGCAGGAAAAATAGTTAGGAGCAATAATAATAAGGAGAAGGATTAAATAAAAACATCACATTAGTTCAGCAAGCTCTCTCACTGCTAGATGCCAATAATAAACGTCAACAAGAGAGCTAAAATGAAGATTCCCAAGGGAAGACTTGTTTGGGAAAGTCACATAAGTGGACATCTATTTGAGTTTGGTTCTTGACCATTTTCAGAAAGTTTGCAATAAATTCATTTATCCTATAAGTTCCACTTACAATTTATCAATTTGCATTTCTATGAAGCAATCCTAAATACTTAAATATCTCACTATATTCTACCAAGAAAAACACAACAGAATATTCACTAACATTTATTTTGACTTATTAGTTCCCATGCCTTTCTGATTGGTAAATATATTAAATATTCATTACTCTTGCCTGAAAGTTAATTGAAATATATGTTGGAAGACAGGCGGTATCTTCATTTCATCATAATATTGTCTACATTGCATTACATTATGTTGGCCACATTGACAAAAAGTATACATAGGTAATTGTGGAGGTCAAGAAAGGAGTCTTCCACTGGGGAATCCAGAAGGAATGCTGATTCCTCTGCTACTTACTCAGTATTCCCTGTTATTCTATGTCACATCTACATATTGGATGGATACATGAATCTTTATCTTGTGTAGTATCCACCATTATACATCTCTGACTGCCTTCCTGTTCCTCCAGGGAAACCACTCAATCAATTGTATGAAAGATGTCCTTTTTTCTTCCAACCCACCACTGACGTGACATGAAAGACACCAAAGATAATTGTTGGTCATAACCATGGTATACTGTTCACCTATATACAGAGCAGTAATAATAGGAGATAAGCAAGCCTTTTGATTGAAAGGGAATTTCTTGAGGATAAGGATTTTGTGCTAAAGCCAAAGGTATAAAGTCTCCTGTCAAATAGGAAAGATATATAATATATTGTGTTTTGAGTTTTTCTAGAAGTTTTAATGCAACCAATTTCACATCATTTCCTCTCTTCGCCTCAGTTCTCATGTCTGTCATGAACAGTGTATGATACCTAGGTAAAGGAAAACTTAAAGGTGCACTGGAAGATATAACTTCAGCTTGTACCAATTACAAAAATGATTCCTAATTTATATTACCCCATGCGCCACTAAATTTATAACCATTTTTACTTGTATCATTATTTGCTCCTCTTCTTATTTGCTTTGAATGTGACTATAATTATACTGTCTTATATAGGAGTGAATACTCCTTTTTCTCACCCTGTGATATATTAAACTGATTTACACCACCTACAAAACTTAAAGCAAATATCAAATGCCTTCTCATACAACTACAAGCTCCCAAAAAGTACACACTCATACAGATGTAGGGCACTAATAATTTGAAACAAATTCTTTAATGTGAAAGATTTATACCAGATAAACCACAACCAAGAAAATGACTTTTTACTTTAGCCTTAAAAGATGACATCTTGAGAGTCATACTCAAGGAAATCATTATCTCTTCCTCGTATTAGAATGACACCTTGGTTGGGCCTAGACAGAAGTAGATTATGTTGTCTTATTCTCCCACTATTAAAGAATCTATAGTACTTAGGGTTTCTCGTCACTCAAATAACAAGCAATGTTCTGTTCGTCCAAATGCCTATTTTTTTAATCAAGGGAATAAAGTATAGCTAACCTCAGGTTTAAGAATTTCTACTGAAGACATTTCAAATCTGACAGGAAAATGTTGTCACTTTCTCTCATGCTCATTGAAGCAACAGGATATTTGTATTGATAATTTTTATGTGAAATTCAGTTAATTCTTTTATGTTAAGTCCCACTGCAGTTATTACAATAAGAGTAAATAAACAATTATGTAGTGTATAAAATTATGTAGTGTATAATTGTGTAGTGTATAAAGTCCCTGAAGGCAGAAGCTGTCTGTTTGTCCTCCAATATATTCCTGGCATCTACCAGAAGGTCTGGATCATAGTGATTACACAGTAATATGTGTTGGATTATTGAATGGATTTTAATAAATTTAAAGTACCTTTAACTCACTTCAAGAAGGTGATTCTAAATGTCATCGAGTAAGTGTAATAAAATTTTGAAAACTCAATAAACAAAAATTATACTGAAACTTTTAAAAAACAGAAACTCATATATTGGTTGTATTTCTCCTTTGGAGGCTAGCAATTTATCCAGTTTTAAACCACCATTTTCTCTATGCTCCCAGTGAGAAATGTATACATGTTTTATATATGTATGTATACAGTACTGTATATATATTTTAGCTAGTGTTGAAAACAGGATAGTGTTCAATATTTATTAGTTGATAACTAACTTAAGAATTTGGCAAATTATCAGTATGATGCGAAGTAAAAACTATGAAATCATCTAGCATTTAATGTAATTCTTTGATGCACCTTAAAATTTCTTAGTGATCACAGCTCAAAGAAGAAAATTTTTCTTACATATGTTTTTAAATTCAAAATGAGTATTAAGCCCTGTGATGCGTCAGGCATTATTCTAAGTACGTAAAATAAATTCTTTTAG
>RJWJ010007743.1:0-56138 GCA_004363605.1 Indri indri | reverse complement strand
ATTCGATTGTTTTTAATTTTAAGCGTGCTCATGTAGAAAATATGTGAAAAATGGTTATCCACTTCAAAAAGCCTTTTCCCTTGAAATAATAAGAATATACTGCTGGACATGAATTTATAGATCATTTACTTAGGTTTATACTTACTTCATTTATTGATCCTTAGACTCTCATTTTGAGAAAAAAGTTTAAGACGGAGTATTTAGATGACATTTCTCTTCCTCTATGTTTTATTCATCTCATGTGAAAATACAGTATATTATTTTTGGTTATATGTCCTAGGTTTATCCATGGGCAAAAACAATGCATCAATCTGAAGTAACCAGGTCTTATGAAGTATCTTTTAGCAGTTACTGTTTCTATATATAACATTTTTATGAACCATTATATTTTTTCGTTACCCTATTAAAACTATTTTCCCCTTTTTATCTCTCCATGTTATAAGGAAGTAGTATATCAAGAAAAGGTGTATTTGACTGATAAATAAGAGGTTACCCAACTTAAGAAAAATAGATGTATTTCCCAGAGGTTCACTATAACGATACCGTCAGGGTCTAGAAATGAAGCACCTGGTGCAGTAGACCCCTTGCAAACAAGGCATTCAATGAGGAGCTTCCGAGAAGAACCCTAAACTTCAGCGATCATTCGTATGAAGGTTCCAGTGATTCTTGATTGAGCAGGGAAATATCCCATAATAATGCATTCTGCTACTTTCATTGTGTATAAAGTAAAAAACACTTCTCTAAACACTCTGATTTAATATAATTATTCTCTTTCATTTATTTGAATGGTAAATGACAGTATCTAAACATAATAAAATTAAAATAGCAGTCACTTTTATGTGCACCTCTATCTAAATGAAATCTGCCATACCTTGTTCGGTGCGATATTTTTGTTGAGGCTCAGTCTATAGCCAAAAGTACGTGTTTTGACACTAAGATTCTGAAAGCATTATTTTTTTTCAATTTCAATTCCATTTTATATACTTAGAAATGTATTTTCTAGAAGAAAAGAGAAAGAATGTTAAAGTTTTTTTTTCTTATATGTACTTGTGACTTACTGCTTGATTTTTCACAAGTAAGCCTCAAAAGAGTATATTTTCCTGTTGAAAATCTCACACTTTTATGAATCTTCACTGTAAACAGCAAGCAGGGGATAGAATGTAGCAAGTAACCTAGCAACCATCCAAATTCCATCCACATTCCTGGCCTGGGCTCTGGTTCTACGGGAAAGACCATTCAATCCAGAAATAGATGAGAAAGAGAGCTGAAACCTTCCTGACAACACTAGAGAATTAGCAGTGAGAGGCACATTAGGCAACAGCACGGTTGTGCTTTGTACAAACTCCCTGAGTTTTTGTTTCAGTAAGGGACCGAGATTTCAGTTCACATCCCTGGAAGAAAAGAGTTGTCATTTGCCGAAGCAGAGCAAGTTGAAGGAGCAGAAGGAATGAAAAGTTCAGTTTCTGACGTGTTAAGTTCGAAGCACCTTCATAGATGTTTTCTCCGAGAGGAGGATTAGAGTTGGCAGGTAATTTTCAGGCAAGAAGATGAGGGGTGGAGAAGACAGAGGTACAATGGCTGCGCCCCATGGTGCCCCAACATCTAAAGATGAGGATGAATGAGCAAAGGCGGCTAAGAAAAAAAGGTCAGTGGTATGAGAGGGACATGCTAAAAGTCAAGTGAATTAAGTGTAAAAAGGGGAGAATGATGAACTGTGCTGAGTACTCTAACAGGCAGGCAAGATGACCACAACATTGATGACTCTGTCAACAGGAGAGTCCCTGGGGACATTAACAAGAGCAGCGTTGCACAGGAAAGCCTAATGGGAGAGCCTCCTAGGGTGACCTGAAAGACAAGAAGGTCCCTTTTGCTGTTTCCTATGAGTCGTGGGAAAGATAATTACACCACGCAGCATTCTCAGTCTTGTACTGCCTTCAAATTGGTGATTGCAGACACACATCTAAAATTAAAATGTTAAACTACATGATCTGCACCTTTCATTTGAACATTTTCTATTCTGTAATCCCTCCTTAATTCAAATATGCTTTTCCAAATTTGACTTTATTTTTTTCACTTTTTTTTTAATATTTAAATATTCTTGCTTTCTCTGCGCTCTCTCTCTCTCTCTCTCTCTCTCTCTCTCTCTCTCTCTCTCTTCTTCCCGTCCTCCCTCCCTCCCTCTCTTTTTGGTCTCTTTTTTAGTCAAGCAGAAGAGGAAAACTACCATAGGACCATTAGGAAGTCTATTAGGAATTATGAGCTAATATCATTATCAAAATGTTAGATGAAAACAAAAAATTGAAAACTTTTGAAATGAGAAACAATCACACAATTTTTATTCAGGCCATTTTCTATAATATTGTAAAAATAAATAGCCCTTTCTGCATTTAACGTTTTGTTTCAGGTATTTTTTATCCAGATATGGAGGCAGATTTTTTTTTAATCAAACACATGCCTACTTTATAGGACGGCTTTAATGCCATCTACTGAATAATTTTATATTCATGAAGTGCTTTGAGCTATGCAGGAAATCTGTTAAAAAATGAATAAACAAAGAACTAGCTGTGTCCTCAATTTGCTCCAAGATTGAGTGAAAATTTTCTTTGTGATTGAGGAATAAGTATTAAATATAGATAATCTTGGATTCAGATATGTCACGATGATGGTGGCCTGTGTGTCCCTCTTTCAGTAACAAAACACACGGAAACCCTTCGGAAGGATTAAATTCGTAAAAACCATGCGAAAATATGGATCCAGGATGGAATCGTTCTAAAGCGGGTCCCTGGTGCATCCTGTGAGGAGGAGTAAGTAGGTTGGGCAGGAACCCCACTCCTCTCCGCCTCTGTGTCCTTACCTCATAGCAGCTGCCATCTGACAGCAAAACAATGACACACAGGGCTGAGGTCGCACCAGGCTCTCACTAGAGGATCCCTAAGGCAGCAGAGTCAAGAGCCAAGATGATGGGCCAGAGCTCACTTCCAGATCAGCCTCAGAACATAGGAGCCACCCAGACCAAAACATGTGACCACCTGGGCACAGCATTTGGTGTCCCTTCAAACCAATTTTCTTTAATAGGTGTTAAGAGACAGAACATTCTCTCTCCTTAATTGCCCAGACCAATTTAGGTCTGGCCACAAACACAAAACCTCACCCTGCAAAATAGAAACCCTGCAATTATATCCCCATTCTCCACAGAGAAGGTTCTTAAGCAATAATGGCCATCTATTGTTACTGAAACAGGCCTCTGCTGTGACTAAGGCATGCCCTTCTTATTTCTCTTGTTTTTAATAGACTTTTTTAAAGAGCAGACTTAAACAATAGACTTAGTTTTTAGAGCAGTTTTAGGTTTACAGAAATATTGAGTAGAAAGTGTAGAAGAATATACCCCCTCTCTGCCCACGCCCCACAGTTTCTCTTATTAGCATCTTGCCTTAGTGTGGTCCATTTGTTACAATTGATGAACCCATATTGATATTATTCTTAACAAAGCTCCACAGTACACAATAGGTTCTAGTCTTTGTGTTGTGCAACTCTATGAGTTTTGAAAAATGTTTAATGTCATGTATTCACCACTATAGTATAATACAGAATAATTTTACTGTCCTAAAAATCTACTGTGCCCCACCTACCCATTCCTCCATTTTCCTTTTGAAGTAGTGCATCAAAATATTTTCTACAAAAGTTATCCCTCTCATCACATCTTTGATGATGTTTCATACCCTGAGAGGTATTTTAACATCTCTTATAGAGGGACAACTGCCTGGCAGGTCTGCCAGTAATCAGACTTTCACTCTGTGGATGGTAAAATTGCCAGCTTCTATTTCTATCTTACTGAGATAGCATTTCAAAAATTATGGCTAGAAAGTGAGAAGGCGATGCGGTATGAATGGATGCCCCCAAGTTTGTGCATTGGAAACTTAATTCCCAATGCAAGAGTGTTGGGAGGCAGGGCCGAATAAGAGGTGATTGGGTCATAAGGACTCTGCCTCCACTTACAGATTAAAGTTGTTATCACAGGAGTAGGTTTGTTATTGCAATAGTGGGTTGTTATAAAAGCAAGTTCGGCCCTCCTTTGCTTGCTCTTGCTGTCATGCTTTCTTGTCCTTCTGTCTTATACCATGGGGTGACATCACACCAAGGCCCTCACCAGACGCTGATGCCATGCTCTTGGACTTCCCAACCTCCATAATCGTGAGTCAAATAAACTTCTATTGTTTATGAATTACCCATTCTCAGGTCTTCTGTTACAGCAACACAAAACAGACTAAATATATCTAGTCTTTACACCTAAGGTCATCCAGGAGGAAGAATGATAAAGTACGATACCCAGTAGTATAATACTACTGAGTAGTAGAGACTTCCCAGCACGCTAAATTCAGAAATACTGAATAGAAAAAGAGGCAATGCCATCAGTAAGTTAAAAATCGAATTCTGATTTCTTTTTACTAAGTTCTCTCAAATGAGAGCTGGTCTCTTACTGAAGCAAGTTCAACTTTTCTTTCTTTGTAGGCAGGCTTAAAGTTCCAATCATTTGCTGCAATTGTAGTCAGGACTTAAGTCAGCTTTTTATAAAATATGTGAGTCTAAATGTAATGGAAAGACAAATCAGTAGTTCAGAGTGCACAAAGAGTTCCCCAAATTACTCAAGCTTGGGATATTCTGTGTCTTGCATTTTGAGCATCATGCTTATAGGAAAACTTAGGGAAAAAAGAATGAGCTGAAACATTTGGGTTAGGAAAGATCAATAGATCTCAAGCATTTCAGATTGATGCAAAATTAATAGCATGAAGGAGACACAGTGTAGTGAATTGAAAAAAGATGATATTTAGAATCAGAGCTAAATTCAAAGCCAACCCCAGCCACTGAGTAGCTGTATGACCTTGCCTAGCTTATGAAATCTTAGAACCTCCCAATTCCTTCACCCCCATAATATGCTGAAATAAAAAAATTAAAAATAATAATAATAAAATGAAGAAAATAAGTATTGATAATTAAGTTAGAACAACAATACAGAGAGCTTGACTACCAGTGGGTTAGAACAAAAACTTGAACTACTATTTCTTTTTTTGGAAATGAAAAATAACATTATCATGTAGCCTATTATGTGTCTATTTTTTTTTAAACCAAAGTCCTTTTCTTTCCATGGAAAATAACTTCATCACTGAATTATCTGTTTCATAGCACAGTGTGCTTTGTGTTGAGCTGATTCTTCACCGTGGCTTGATGAGAAATGTCTTCACATTTTAATTTGATTGAATTATTCTATTACGATAAACAGACAGCTTGCAGAGAAATAACAGTTTGTCTCTTATTAGCAGAAATGAGCTGCGCATCACAAACTTGAATTATTTGTTGAGCTTCTTTTAGAGAATGGCTTTTGAAAGAAATGACAATGGTAGCACAAGTACAGTGACTTTCAAAGCCAAAAAAAGGGAGATTTCAAATACAGATGATTAATTTTTGGAGAAAGAAAAAGCAAGCAAGTAGCAAAGTTTCATTTTAGTCAGCTTGTCCTTCTGTAAGAAAGCAGGCAGAGCTCAACCTCAACCTTCCCAGAAGGGAAATGGCAAAGAGGTCTTCCCAAGGCACAAAGAAACATGGACAGGACCTTTCTGGAGTCAATTTTTTTATTATTAGTTTTTCAGCTTTTTCCTACTCATGGGAATTGTCGCTGAACTTTAATTTCCCACATCTACAATGGAGTTTAGAAAAAGATTAAGGGATCAAAGAGAACCTTCAGATAAAACAAAACTTTTTTTCTCATGAAGCAGCAAATGTTTCACATAAAACAAGCAAACAAAGATAGTTAAAAGGAAAACATTTATTACATATTAGCCAAAGAACTCAAAAACAGCAAAAATCATTTTTAAGTCTCTTTGACTTTAATCAAACCATGTTCTAACATTACTTCAAATTCTCTCTGTTTTTAATGTATCTGTCACAGTACCGCTTGTCATTAATTTGTTGTTTACGAACCCCAAATTGAACTTTTTTAGTATGTGGGAAAATACTGTTGGAAAATTAACACACCGCCAGGGTCTGCCCATAGGGGTGGCTTTATTTAGAATTTTTCTCATGGCCATTCTTGTTTTTCTGACTTTAATAGATCTTAAACAAAAAGTATTAATATTAATAATATAAATATGAGCATTTTTGCAATAGACCAGAAAATAGGTGTTTGGTGCCTGGGACTAGGTGATAGCAGTGAAGTTGGTTAGAAAGGTCATATTGGGGATATATTTTGAAGATAGAGCCAATAGGAATGGATGCAGGGTATGGGAAGAGAAAAGTCTAGGATGACCCTAGAATTTTTTTGACCAGAACAATTACAAAAGTGGAGTGGCCACTTAATGAAATGGGAATGATGGAGAAGGAACCAGTTTGGATGTTGGGGAACTCAGACTTGTAAGTCTCAGTTTGAGACTTGTTACACTCAACTATCTCATTGGACATCTAAATGGGGTGTCAAGCAGTCACCAAGAAACAAAAGTTAGATGTTTAAGGGAGCAGTCAGAATTAGATATTTACATTTTGGAGACATCAGCTTATTGGCGGTATTTAAAGCCATTAGACTATCTGTGGTCACCCAGGAAGTGCATTTGTTTTTTTGTTTTGTTTTCTTTTGCTTTTCCTTTTTCTGGATCTCCAATGCAAAGATCTGTAATATGACATTCATGGAGAAATGGCTACAACCTTAGAAATCCAGCAGTTATCAGGAAGACACATGTCTTTACAAACTGCAACGACTCTTTAGAGCAAAAATAACGCTGTGATAATTTAATAGCCAAAATCCATCTCATCTGCTCAGTATACAGTGCTGTGGAAACTGCTCTGGCCTGGGTGGAAACCAGCCACTTCCGTTCCCAGAGTGTTCTTGTCCTCATCTGTAAAACCGAGTGGTTGAATACTCTCTAAGTTTCCTTCTTGTTTCAAAAGGTGATTCTTTTATATTTTACTCTTTATTTCTACATTTTATGATGATACATGGAATATTTTACTGTGTTTTACTCTTTCTTTCTTTTACTATTTTATGACAGAGAAAAAGAGAAGGTAAAATACAGTGTGTATGTATTTATATATATACATATATACACACACACACACACATATACACACTCATGTGTCACTTAATGACTGGGATACATTCTGAGAAATGCATTATTAGGTCATTTTTGTCATTGTGTGAACATCAGAGAGTACACTTACACAAACCTAGGTGTTATAGCCTACTACACACCTAGGATGTATAAACTCTTGCTCCTGGGCTACAAACTTGTACTGAATACGGTAGGCAACTGTAACACAATGGTAAGTATTTGTCTATCTAAACATAGAAAAGGTACAGTAAAAATATGGTATTATAATCTTACGTCACCATCATTGTGTATGTGATCCATTGTTGACTCAAATGATGTTATGCGGTGGACTGTATGTGTGTGTGTGTGAGAGAGAGAGAGAGAGAAATACAGTTCTGTAATTGTTTGGTATAACCAAATGCTTTCCAGAATTTATATGTCCTCTCTTAGTCTTATATTCACACTAAAAACAGTTTTCTCCTTCCTCTTTCATACTCTGATTTTCTGGACATCAATGCTATTGAGGATAATTCTGTTGATCAATATGCTTGTGTTCATTGAACTGCAGCTCTGAGTCCAGAATTTCAGAAATTCCATTGTCAGTAACTACGTGCTATTTCTCTCTAAAATTTTGCAACTGCTTTTCTTCTACAGGTTTTAATGTGTACAACACACAGTACTGTACCATCTTTCATTTTGTCAAACACTGTAAACACAGAATTAGATGTGCTCCCCAAAGGCAATGCTAAACTCTGCAGGATTCATATTGAGCCATCAGAACAAGTTAGAGCATCATATTATAATTCTCTGCCCTACGTCTTCCCTAAGCATTCAGACCAAGGTTTCCTGAGGTCACAGGGAGAAGATGACAGAGGAATTAGTCAAGTAAATTAAACCACAAAGTTGAAAAATCTTAAATACTTAATAACCACAACGCATTAAATCTTTTAAAACGTCTACATTTTACAAAGCATATTTCAGAAGGAATGAGTAAGAGACAGTCTGTTTAAAGCATTTCCTAATCCAGCTCAAACATTTATATAAAAATTACAGGTTGTTTTTTCCACTTATCCTGTGCGATGTGACCCCCACAGACACACACATCTTCAGTTATCTAGTACATTGAACTAAAAGAGAAACTTTAAAAGGAATTATTACCTAATAGGTAAAAGCACAATAAGAAGGAAATGGGAAAAAAAGATAGTGCTTCCAAACAATTGAATAATAGTTGCAGTCATTAAATATCAGGCTTTGAATTATTTAATGATATGGAGAAATGCTTCCGATACAATATTAATGAAAAAGAAATGTATAAAATAATATAATTGCAACACTTTTACAAATTTCAAATTAGTAATGGCTTTAAGAGACAAGTAAAGGTAGACTCTCTAAATGGGAATATTATAGACAATTTTTACTTTATTTTATTATTTATTATTAACATAATGAGTATGTATTATTTTATATTGATAAAAAAGTTTATTTTAGATGGATTAGAAATGTAAAATCATTCAAATATTAGAATTATGTTGTAAATAACACTGTGGAGGAAACAGAATCTCATTGGCCTTTTCAATGTTGCTGTAATTTTATAGTCATCTTTGTACCTCATATCTAAAAGCTCTTCATTTATAGGTAAATTTGTCTTATGATTATTTCCACAGAACTCTAATCTGGATAGAGTCAGATGTCCTGTTACATTGGTCTAAATAAATAAATCTTAACAGGAATCAGAAAAGTCTGCCGAATTTAAATGTAGTGAACTCCAGAACCCAATTTATATCTCAAAGTATTGTCTTATATCCATTCATAGACTAGTATGGAACAAATGATTAAGGATATGCAGATTAGATGCGTGGTTTGAATTAACCCAGATGGAAATCCTGCTCTTCACAAGTGCCAGCTACTAAGCAATGTGTGCATAGATAACAATTCCCCATAACACGTGTCTCACATTAATTCATAAAATATCATACATAGCAGGTGTGCATCAGATATATTCATAGGTAAGTATAAATATTGTTATATGTTTGGTCATTGAAGCAGAGATTATCCTTAAAATGTATTATCTGTGATTTTATCTTTATTCTAAAAAGAAGACTGGAGAATAATTTCTGTTGTTTCTGGTTATGCTCAGGGAATCAAATCAAAAAATTGAGATGTAAGCAATCTAAACACAGTAAGAGGTGATGAGGGAGGCATTACCCAGAGTCTATTTTAAATACTGAATGAAGCAAATTTGTAGAAGCTGAAATTGTAAAATTTGTAAGCCTCTCATTTGCCTTGTCTGGTTTAATTTTGCAAGATTCCAACACTAAATACGTGTGAATTTAATCTTTCATGCGTTTATTTAATTATAGTTTGAAAGTATCTGTTTTATGATGGTGGTCTTTATAGACATATATTTATATATACATATAGATATATACACACACACACACACATATATACACACACATATATATTTTTAGGTGCCCAGAGGGCAAGAGCTATGTCAAATTAATTTGAAGTCTATAGTATCTGATATAATGTCACTTGTAACGGAAACTTGATTGCAATTATTAATATAAAGATGACATGATCACAATGATGATGATGATGATGATGACTTTGCTGTTGCTTTCCAGAAAAGACCGAAGAAAATCCATCCCACAATCCTAAAACACAGTTGCGCTAAGATAACATGTTATCAGCTCAAACTAACCGCAGCCACCTTTCAGAAAGGCCTCAAGTAATTGCAGAAGTACAGACAAAAGGAAGAGGTAGTAACATTTTCCCTGCAAGTGGCTTTGAGGCAACACATGAACTCTTGAATGTGAAAATAAATAGATAATAAATAAAATGAAATTCATCCCAATCTATCATAGAGCTTCCTTGACAACATAAAAGTCAGCCAAATAAATCAGAATAATAGGATTTTGACAAAACAAGACATTTATCTATTTCCAGAGAAACATACTGGTCACACAATGTATAAATTGCCAATTGGGGTTCTCCATCCGTCACTAAGATTTCCATCTAATGACAGGGAAATAATTACCATACCTCTACCATGTCATGAAATCTTCTGATGTGTCAGGAAGTGAACCACTGCATAAATTCAGTCCTCAGTGTGTGGACAACACCTGTGGGTGGGTAGATTTCTTGTTGTTTTTTTTTTTTTCACTAACAGCAGCTAATTTCTTTCCTGAGTAAGTTTGGAATCTTTGTCTGCAGCAGTTCTACGGCGTCAGGAAAGGCAGCAGAGAGTCCGTCCTGGATGAGACAGAATGTTTAATCTTGGACCTTTCTACAATCTATCACGACCCTTTTCCCACTAACATGTCCAGAAAAAAAAATGTGTTTCCTAATATTGTAAAGAAAACAATGGATTAGGAGGTCCAGATTTAGTTCCAACTCTCTGGGTCTCTTCAGCTTAAAAATAGAATTTTCTCTGACCTGAAACCTGTAGGTATCTATTAGCATTAAATTTGAATATTTGAATAAATGAATAGGGACTCTGCTCCCAAATTTTACATTTTGTACACAAATATGCAAAATTTTACATAAAATGTATAATTACATATTTACATATACGGTATATACAGTGCGTGTGTCTATATATGTATATATGAGTGAGTGAGAGAGAAAGAAGCTGTCTAGAACTGAAAGAATGAAAATCCGCTCAAATTAAAAACAAGCAGCCCTGCTGTTAATCAGGCTGGGAGGACAGACTCATAGCCAGCTGTGTAATTAACAGGAAACACTGTTTCTCCCAGGGTCATGCAGCAGCTGGCCAATGCCATAACAACCTCCTTCCTGAGTGACCCCTGCTTTGTCACCAGTGACGCTCGCAGACGCACTTTGCCATAACTCATCTATTCCTGGGGATCCAAAATTGCTAAATGGCCTTGTCTGGTGTCAACACGTAATCCCAGTTAATCTTCATTTATACTAGTCCCACTTTGGGAACAGCAAATAATCCAGAACTGACCCCGACGGGCTTCCACTGGACCCGCCTCAGGGCCCTTCCATGACAACCCAGCCCCGTGGAAGACATTTCCTCCAGTCGAGCAGCAGGGCTGGCTCTTCCAAAGGGCCCCTTTCCTGCATTTATGGTTCTTTTATAATTGTGTCTTTCATGATGATATGAGTGATACATCTCAGCTGCTTTACTTGCTAGATACCTAACTTCCCTTTATTGTTCTACAGACTAGAACAGAGAAGATGCGGGCTGATTAGCAGATTTCTGTTTTCCTCTCAAACCACAGCCACCTAAGATCAGAACTCTCTGATAATTTGTGCTGCTATTTTAGGATCCAGTTTCATTCTACAACTGGCTGAAGCATAAAATGAACTAAAATAAATGGAATTGAATGGAACTGAACTGAACTGAAGTGAAATAATGTGATTTCCAGTAAACCTTACACCTCGAGGACAGAGCATGAACCTCACCCATCTTCCTCCCAGAGGTCCCAGCGCAATGACCAGCACACACAGCTCTCCCGGTGTGTGACTGTTGCATTTCACTAACAGCAATCCATCTCTCTGCACATAATCCAGTCTGCTTTCCCCAGGGTTGAAAACAACCTGAACTACATCTAGAGGTAGCTGTAAACTAATTGCCAAAGCACTAACTGAATTCAAATATATTCTTTATGGCAGTGAGATGTGAGAAAACAAAATTTAGAAAACAAGCCAGAAAGGAAATGAAGAAAGTAAAGAGCCTGAATTCCCCTGACTTACCACCATTCTATTCCCATCCCCATAATTTTTCTAGTGTTTATTGAAGAGTTACTACACACCAATCAAAGTGCTAAGCGCTTTCCATGCATTATCACATTTGATCTTCATAGAAGCACACGATTTTTTAAATGATCAACATGACTATATGCACCATATATGAATATTATTAACACAATTTTATACAGGAGGAATCTCAGACCTACCCAAGACCGCCCCACTAGTAAGATTTGAACCACATGAACCATGTCTGACTCAGGCCTTATCTCTGATGCCCTGAAATCTGCATCAATATAGACTGTAATGGTGAGATATCAGCACAGAAGCAATGCTGTTAGTACACGAACTAAGCAGAGATTTACGAGCAGCTAAATTGGAACTCGCACGAACCACATCCACTTCTGTCTCCATCTTTCCTTGTCCCTACCTCACTGCCTAAAAGCTATCCCAGTGACACGAGTCACACCGCACATCCACTCCCCTACCCAACTCCTCTTCCACCCTGTTCAGGACCGTCTTGAAATTATATGGAAACAAACTTACTTTAGAATTCCAAAGACAAGAGTTAATCTATCAAATTGTCTATAACAAAATTTAAAGTTTAGCAATATCTCAAACCAAAACTGGCCACACGAGAGTTTCAGCGTTGCTTATACAAGTGTCCCTTCAAATATCCAAGAAAGCAGGACAGATGTTTACCAGAAACTTCCTTCCAGGGGCTTTGAAAACCTAAGGCATGATATATAGAAATAAACTAATAAATATGTTGAGGGGTTTTTTCTTAGCCATAGAAACAACTTTCTTATAAAGTTACATCTGAGTTTTATGACACTTAAGGTGTTTTTTTTTTCCTTCTGTCTTGGTTGCTATTAACTGAGTACATTTCTATTTGTGAATCATCATATAATGAATTTATATATAGGAATGGAAAATTCAGTTCACTTGGTAAGTGTGCAGGTGGTGTGTGCTCCAAGGCACCAGTAACAGAGGCATACGCTGAGCGTTCCGTTTCGTGGCAAGAGTCACTATCTGAAGATGCTCTGGGATTGTGAGGCTTGCAGAAGACTTAATACTCAAAATAACTGTTAGCATGTTCACATAGCAAATCAGCAAATCATTTTTTCATTATAAATCATTTTCGTTGGGGAACAATTTACTCACTTGAATTCTGGGTAACGTGTTCACTTGGATGTTCTTCTGTTCTACAGAAATCCCTTAAAAATAAATCTACAATCTTGGAAGATTAGCTAAAAGATTAATGTCAGGCTTTTAAAAAAAGAAAATTGGGCAGAATTCTAACTAAACAACATGTGGTGCTTTTTTCTTTTCCTTCCTTCCTTCCTTTCTTTTTTTTTTTTTTTTTTTGGTTCTTTTATTCTGCTCATTTTCTTTCAGTTTGGTTTTTAATTTCATCAAAATTATAGATGCACATAGTTATTTTAGGCACATTAGGATAACCAACAGGACCCTCACGCCCTTGCCCAATACGTGTGAGCGTTTCTCCTTTCTAGAGGCAACCATTTTCAATTCTGATAGCTTTTTAGTTGTTCATAGTTACTTCCATAACCCTAAATAGCTTATACTATTACTTTTGATATTTCTGTTTTAATAATCTATGGGGTTCCCTCTATGGAAGATGAAGATTCAATCTCTTTCACTCTCCCTTAACTCTATTGACCTCCCGGTACCATCCTATAACTAGTATGGTTAGATTATTATTCAATACTTAGTATAGTTACGTAAATGCTGGATCTGACATTAATTTATAACAATTTCCTGTTTTGTTGAGCAATATTTTGGTTTTACTTGGAGTTAATAATTATCACACTTTGGTTTGCTTAGTTTTGCACACACTTACACTCACTTATCTGCGAACTTTCCTCACATGCCTAAGCTTCCTCTCAAAGGTGTCAGGCACATGAAGTATTTTTATACATTTTACCTCTTTGGCCACATTTCCTTCTGACCTGTTCTTGTCTGGACAGGTTATTTCCTAGTCAGCAGCTGGCTCTTGATCACCAACTTGGGGGTGGATTTCCTGTTCCTGGATCCTGTGTCTTCTTCATAGCTCAGCTTGGTTCCTCATTTTGGCGGGGCATATTTGCAACAGCACCATTAAAAAGCATGTATGGGAAGCTAATTTCACAAAACCTTAATCAGAAAATGTCTTCATTTTCGATCGTAAGTGACTTGCCCTCAGGATATTAAAGGTTTACTCCCGGGACTTCTCACTTGCAGCATTGTTTATGAAGTGTCTAAAGCCATTCTGATCCCTGACCCTTCATAAGAACCTCCTGCTACCTTCCCCATCTGAAAGCTTTCGGGTACTTGTCTTTGCTCCTGTGGCTGAAATGCACAGTGAAGTGTTTGGCGTGGTTTTATTTTTACAGATGATGCTGTACACTCAATAGGCCCTTGGATGGGAAAAAACCAAACTTTTCTGTTGTCTCTATTCACACCACTTTGAATACTTCTGACACCAGGTTGGGCAAGGGGGCTACGCATGCTAATTCTCCACTCCTTGATAGACACCAACTGGGCGTCCTACAATTCAACTCTGACACTAACCAGAATCAATGCAGATCCTACAGGTTAAGGCCAAAGTCCCACGAGACTGTCCCACTTCAGCTGCCCATCATAAGTGGTAGGTCCCCAGATCATGCACAACTTCTATCCAACTTGGCTACTCACTGGAGGTTCCCATGCCCCCATAGGGGGTGTTCGATGATTTTCTTGAGCAGCTCACAGAAGTCAGGAAAGTGCGTTACTATTACCCTCTATGGGTGTGCCCAGCACCTCCGTGTGCTCAGAAACGTGGAAGCTCTCCAAACCTTGTCCTTTGGGGGGTTTTTGGAGGCTTCATTAGGTGGACATGATTAATTAAATCATTGGCCATTGGTGATTAAGTCAATCTCCTGCTCTTGGGAGGTTGGAGGATGGGGCTGGAAGTTCCAACCCTCTAATCACATGGTTGGTTCCTCTGGCAACCAGCCTGCGGCCACCATTCACCTCATTAGCATACAAAATGACACTTACCACTTCAGAGATTCCAAGGGTTTTAAGAGCTGTGTGCCACGAAACCAAATATTTAGTGGAAGACCAAAACATACATTTCTATTATATTACATAATCACAGTCCTTTTAATGTACAAACTCGTGTTCCACAATTCTAGGTAATTTTTTGAATATTTTTTTTCTGATAATTTCTTCTCCCTTTTCTTTTTTCTCTTCATTTGTCAGATGTTAGAATTCCTAGACTAATCTGTAATTTCTGCGTTTTCTTTATCTCGATGATTTTCTTACATTTAACATTTTATCTCTGACTCTATATCCCCTTATTTCTTGGAGTGGTTTTTGGATTTTTCTGATTGTACTGTTTCTATCTGTTCTTTTTGCATGGCTGTGATATCTGCCCTTATCTTTCTGTTAAAGTAAGTGTTGTTTTTCTCCCTTCATAATCTTGGTTTCCCCCAAGCTGCTTTTCCTCTTCTTGTTTGTTGTGTTCACTTTCTTTTTCATTAGAAGCTTTTCTTGGATGACTAGTGATCTTGAAGAGTTTACACTAAAAACAAAAAGGTTGATTGGAAGATCTTTGCATACAGTTGTGACCTTCATTGCCCGAGGGATCTTCTGGAATTTTTTGCTTGGAAACTCTGATATTAGTACTTTATTCCCCCCTTGACCTAGTTAGAGTGCATAGAGAAGAGGCTTCCAATCTCCTGCCTTGAGGGTAAAACTTGACACTGTTTTGGGAGTCAAAGTGTGGAAAATTCAGTATGTGAACATTCACTTAATCCTTTGTATTCAAATTATATCTCCACACTCAGTTCTTCCTAAAGGCTTTCACCCCAAGACCATCTGTTTCACCCACAGACCTAACATAAAACTGATGGTAATTTAAATGAGGATAGCTTTAAAATGGTTTAATAAAGGAACTCTTTAGAAAGATATGGCAGTGAGCAAGGAAACCACAAGGGACAGCACTCAACTTCTTGCTGTTACTACCTGTAGGCCCTAGGTATGAGGGAAGGGGAAGGAAAAAGTCCTACAGGGAGGCCAACTTGGGAACAGCTGTGACTTTCAATGAAGAGTGAAAGTCATCCCAAGGTGACCTTGCAGAGGGGTACTTGGAGGATAAATGCCTTGTCTTACTTTCTTAACTTCCTCTGATCCTCTGTCAAGGGTCTCCACTGGTCATACCCAAGGGGAACCAAAGGAATAAAAGGTCCGTTAACTTAATCCATACAGGACAGCCTCCTAGGGCAAAGGAAAGGTGGAAAGGATGGAGAATGTAGCTAGAGGGGCAAAAGGGAGATGTCTAGCACAATTCCTCTAGAGAAGAGTTCCCAGTATTAGGCTCAGGTGGGGCAAACCAGCTACTAATTGTGTGGCGCAGGGATGAAAAATCTGAGGATCTAACTGCTTCTTAAACTAACTTCTCACCAATCCCCATTTTTGGTCATTCTTAACCTTATTTCCAGATGTGCCTGTTACTACTTACTGCCAATTCCAGATTCTTTCAGGGGTTTGCCTTAGAACCAGCTTTCTCAGACTTGTGGGATTAAAATGCCACTTATCTTGCTTTTTAGATTCTGAAATTTGGAGATTCTATTATTCTATTCTCTTCCATCTCTTCTTCCTTAAACCCTTTAGGAAAAAAAAAATCCTGTAACTGTTATTTACTGGGACTTTGAAAAGAAGCAGAGCTTAATATACCTGTGTTCAATCTTCCACAATTTAACAGTAGTTCTTTTTAATTATTATTTTAGGAAGTTGGAAGTAATTGAGGAGGGAGGGTCTGGTTATGACTGTCACTAGTTCTCCCAGACAGGAGACGGTAGGTGCCGTGTTAACCAAGGCCAACAGAGTGAGGCGAATATGTCCCATTACCAAGGGGAAACTGTAGATGGAGAGGCTCCCACGCAACAGCAGCCACCACAATGAAGTAAGAAATGATGGATTTGGGACTGTGCACCAGGAAAGAGTGAATATGTATTTCTGAGGTGACCTGTGCTAAAGTCAAGAAAGAAAAACTTCCAAATAACTTCCAAATGTGACATTTTTCAAACTTGGTTTTGATTGAAAAGCCAAAGGAAGACTAAGCTAAAATGGAATTTAGCTTCCCAGGCTCCACAACAGGTAGGTCAAAAATACAGCTAAGGAAAGTTTCACTGGGAAAGATATTTTACCCTCTTTTATACTTACCAATTACAATTTTGAAAAAGGTAAGTTCCAGCAAACTTTTATTCAGACATTTGAAAATATCTTGAACTACAGCAACATGATCTAGAGAACAATAATACCTAGATAACAATAGAGACAGTTCAATTGATATTTGCTTTAGAACTCATCAGGGATAATAATCTTTATCCCATATTTATTAAAATTTCTGCTTTTTTTAACCAGAAAAGTTAGAGAAGTATCAAGTTTAATTCAGGCTCCTGACTTCAAAAGCTATTCACAGCTATTCACGGCTACCACATGTTCATTTTGCAGTCAACTTCACTGGACTTTTTAGTACCTGGTCTTGTTTGCAAGACTAGAGAATGAGGCTGTTGATTAGATTAGGAAATGTCTCATTGAATATTGGTATGAATAACCTGTTACACCACCTATTCACATTGAGGCTACAGAGCTGATTCTCTCTAGTCAAGTATACAAATGTGGTTTTAAGCGAGGTCCCAGAGAACTGTGGAGGTACCTGAGAAAGATTGATATTTAGCTGCTAGTTACCTAAGTGCAGAGAAATAACTCAGTAATATTGCACCTGTACAACCTACAGCATACCAGAAGGGTCCAAGTTCAGGCCTGGGACACCAACAGGATCACTCAAGGCTTCACATTCAACGATCACACTTTGACTTTGGCCTGAGCCTCCTATTTTCTGACTTTTCTATTTTTGCCCAGAGTAGTGCTTTCAAAATCATTCAAATTCTTTACTCATGTCTTCTGAATGTTATTAAGGCAATACATAGTTTACAATAATAGGGCTAATAATTTTGTTTCCTTTCCCAACCATTTATATTTCTAGTCATCATGCTCTCTCCTACAAAATTTGGAATACAGGATATGTGGTAATATGGAAAATACAGTCAGCTCTGCTTTAATGGGACATATGTTTCTAAAAATTACCAATGCTATCCAAAATTGTGCAATTAATGCCACAGGGCTTATGGAAAAATGGAGTCAGGGAAACAACATTCAGAAACTTCATTAGTGACACATTCAAAAAGATAAAAACCTAATAAAAACAGAAGCACAGTTGACACATGCTAAGTGCTTAAGAAATACATGTAAGTACTGCAGTAAAAATGGTGCCTTATCTTTAAAAGACAGGTAGTTTGCTTGAGGAAGTGGCGTCAGCAATGTGGCAGATTGTCAACTACCCTGAAGGTGAAGGAAGTTTACCTGAAATGGGAAAGTTGTAACGCCAGGTGGGAGAGAGCATGACTCATGGCACGGCAGTGAACTGATGCCGCAGGTAGGGGTTTCAGGTATGTTTTGTGTATTTGTAAGTTGCTGTGTTTAGCTGGTGCGATTTTCAACTTTCGCCTAGTGTTTCTTGTGGATGAAATTTTGCACAAGAAAGCACAAAATTCTCACGTTCAAATTGTTCCCTGATATCACAGCACATCCATGAACCAAGCTTTACAACAGGACTGACTGTAGCCCAGCGCGTGGGCTTCATTGCTACACCCAATTTCCCTTTGCCTCTGACTCTGCTCACAAGCCTGGAGACCCATTTGGCTGTCACTGAACCCTCCCCTTGAGATTTGGTGAGAGATGGGGAAAAAGTCACAATTCCACAGTGCACAAGGGCAGACAAAAGACTAAGTACTATCATCTAATCATAATTTTCATCTGGTCACATTTTTAAAATAAAATGGTGCCACTAGCCTCTAGTTCTGTTAAGGAGAGAGCTATGTCTTTTCTCTCTTTGTCTCCAGTAAATTGAAGTGCAGTTGGCATGTAGGAGGCACCCAATGATATCTGATGATTGCATGCGTGTGCATTCCACTAGAATAACAGTCCTATCATGTTTCCTAAGATCCTTATTCTGTTTCTGATTCTAAAAATAGAAAAATAAGTTTAAAAAGAAATAAATGGACAAAGAGACTTGGTCAATATCTTAACACTGCAA
Source organism: Indri indri (assembly GCA_004363605.1). Lineage (NCBI taxonomy): Eukaryota > Metazoa > Chordata > Mammalia > Primates > Indriidae > Indri > Indri indri. The sequence goes on along the minus strand of RJWJ010007743.1, from coordinate 37,199 downwards.
CACCTAACTATACACATCATAAAATTTTTTAATCTAGTCATCTATTTCACAAGATGAAGGAAAGAGGAGCATATAATCTAAAGACATATGGCAAGATTTAAGGAAGACTATTATGTAAATGACAGACTCTAAGATATCAGGCCCAGAGAGTCTTTTATTATTTAATTTCTGTGGCAGGAATTTATGCCGTAAAGTTTCTACCACCAAAATTTGCAAAAATTAAATTCTTCCTTGTACTGATTTGTTTCCCAAGTCTTCATCAGGCCTTTAAGAACCAAAGAGAAATTTAGCTGCTTTGCAGGGATTTAAGAAATATGTGGCAGCTTATAAAATGGAAGAGAAAAGCAAACTAGCTAAGCCAAGGGGAGTTTCCAGAGAGAATGTTCTGTGATGTTCTTCAACTGAAGCACTAAATTGTAATTGCACATTCAGATGTTTCTTTCAAGAAGCACCTATTTAATTTGGTAACTAAGCTGTTTAATTCTCTGTAGTTCATAATATTTACTCAGTCTCCTCTATTTGTTTTTAAAAATACTTCGCATGGGAAGATCATCTGAGAGTCAGCACATCTTTTTTATGTGAAAAGAAGTTAGATTTTAAAATAGTAAATGGACAATGTTCAAGTTATAAGGCCTATAGGAAATAACAAGGTCACCAAATAAAATAGCATATATTTGAAGAAATGTATCAATAAATACTTTGGGAAGATAAAAATCAAAGAAATGTGCAATAAAATCAATAAATTGGGGATCAAAATATACGCCAGCCATCATTTACCAATTGCAAGACTTACAAGGGCCATTAAATGCCTTTATTTATAAAAGAAATGATGAAATACAACCATTTGCGCTAACCTATAGATTCCAATTAGGATGAAAGAGATATACAATGTGCCATTCCCCAAAGGGTCAATTTGACTTCAGTGATAAAAATGCTTAATGGAGAGGAGGAAGTACAAGCAGGAAGAGAGAGCTCCTAAAAATATTGATCTAGTTTCATTAAGAACTGGCACAGTGAAAAACGAAGCCACAAATTGAAGGACATTCTAGTGATGTCCTGCCAGAAAGGACAGGTATCCCGCCTTTGTTACTACCCAGCTTTTCAAAAAGAGAGCATTAATTCATTCAACATTAGACCTTATGATAAGGTCTAATACACACGTGTCTCATTGCCATGAGGGATATGGGTGACATACACTCTACCTTCCAAGAACTTATAATTCAGGTAGTAATAAAGATCAACAATACAAGAAGTAAATACAAAACAACCATTCAAGGGACATCACAGAGCCATGTATTGTTATTAATAAAGTGTTTGTATAATCTCCTTGTATGATCACGATCTTTGCCTTTTTAGAGGGCAGGCATATAAAAAATTCAATTATTTTTATAGTTAACTCGATGACAAGCACTGCATTATTGCTCTTACACTACAATAAATATTAACTTACTACAATATGAGATTCAGAATACAGCCAGACTCGGCAACACAAGTAATTCAATAAAAAGAAAGGAATCCTTTGTCTCTGAGCCATAATCACCCTACAAGGGATTCGTATTTCTTTTGGCAAGATGAATTTTCAGAAGGCTTCAACAGGGAAGTACAAAATTGATTTTGAATAAAACAACAAATATTTTAATGAAGTGATTAAGTACTAATCACCAAGGAAATAAATGATTCAGCATTCCTTCATATCTGCCTAAGAACTTGGCTGGATGTGGCCAAAAAGGAACATTAATCACAATAGATGCGATAATTTGGGTTGATCCTTTCATGCTCAGTCCCGGTCAGCTTCTTGCCCAATATTCCTCACTTTAGTGAGTGGTCTTTCTCTTCCCTCATCTGCATTCTCTTCAAAACTTCCTCCCCCACTGCACCTCCAAAACTACTCTCAGAAATCACTGATGACCTTCATGTTGCTGCATCCAGCGATCAACCCTCAGCCATTGCACTTGACTTCTCAGCAACATTTACAACAATGGCTCACACCTTCCTTGATACAGTCTCTATAGTAGTCCACACATCCTCTCAGCTCTTCCCCTGCCTCAGTGGTTCCTTCGCTGGTTCTGCCTCTTTCCCCTCCTTCTGCCTGTTGGATTGCCCCAGGGTGCAGACTGCCACCCTCTTTCATTCTCCATCACTCTCTAGGTGATCTCGTTCACTGCCCGTGGTTCTCAATATCACATGTATGTCTCCATCTAAGAATGTATTTCTCCAGCTCAAAACTTCCTCTTGAGCTCTAGCCTTGAATATCCAACTGCCAACGTGATTCTTTCACTTCTACGAAACACCTCAAACCTAAAACGTCCAAAACTGAAATGTTGATTGCCGCCACCTCACACTCAAGTAAGATTCTTCACCATCTCAGTCAGTGACAGCTAGTTTTTCAAGCTCCAAAACACTGTTCCCTAAGCTATCAGGAAATTCAGAGGCTCTACCTTTACATACATCCAGAATCTGGTCACCTGTCACCCCTTTCTCTGCTATCACTCTCTACCAGCCCCCAAGCAGGTCTCCTGCTCTATCTTTGCCGCCCTGTAACATAGTCTTAGAGTAGCAGCCAGATTGAGATTTTTAAACCTAAGTCAGGTTATGCCATTCCTCTGCTCAAAGCCCTGAAATGACTTCACATTTTATTTAGAAGAAAAGCCAACCTCCCCTCCCCCACGACACCCAGTGGCCTTCCAAGCCCTACACAATCAGGCCTCCTGGTTTTTCTTGCTCTAGCACCTGCCTTCCTCCCTCTGCCTCAGTGGGCTGCAGATATACTGGTCCCCTGTATGTCTTGGCTCGGATTTCCCCTTCTGGGTAAGCCTACCCTGACCTCCCTACTGAATAAAAGGGACTTGTTCTGCCACCCACTTCCCTTACCCTTCTCTGTTGGTTTCTCTTTTCTACAACACTCATAACCTTCTAACACACTTGAACATTTATTTATTTATGTTCATTTTTTATTGTCCTTTTCTTCCAGAGATCTTTGTCTATTTTGCTCACGGACGTACCCCAAGCACCTCATAGAGTGCCTAGCACAAATCTGTATTCAATAAATACTTGAGAAAAGAATGAATAATTGGCTCAGCCATTTCCCAATGGCTCAGACCAAGTACTTTGGAACCATTCTCAATTCCTCACTCTCCCTTACACCTATTCAATCCAGCAGAAAAATCTTGTTATTTCTGGCTTGGAAATATATCCAAATATATCTAGAATTAAACCACTTCTCACTCCTCTGCTAAGCTCTGATACAAGCCACCCTCGTCTACTGGCACAATAACCTTTTACTTGGCTTCTCCACTTTATCCTTGTTCTCTGTTATAGACTGTCTTCCACAAAACAGCCAGAAGGACTAGTAAAAACCTTAATCATGGAATGTCACTGTTCTCAAAATCTTTCAGAGATCCCCATCACACACATTTAGAATTAAGTCTAAATCCTTACTTGAGTTTGTAGGGCTCTTCCTGACTTGGACTTTACTTCTGCTCTAAATTTCTTTCCTCTCCCCACTTGCTCACTCCTCCCCAGCAACATTGACTCTGTAGCGGTTCCTGGAATAAGGCAAATTTAGTCCTGTAATAGAACCTTTGTACTTGTTCTTTCTTCTGACTCTTCCTCCAAATTCCAGAGGGCTCATGCTCTTGCTTTAAGGAGAGATTGAAGTCTCTCCTTAAATATTACAGCCTCAAAGTCTTTCCTGATCACCCTACGTAAGAGTTCCTTCTTCACCCGCTCTCAGTATTTGCCTTCCATCTTGCTTTTTTTTTCTTTGCAATATGCATAATATATGGTAACATTATATTACATATGGGATTATTGACTCTTTCCTCCAAACTATAATTCTATCATCAGAGACTCTGTTCTGCCCAGTGTTCTGCCTGTGGTGCTTAGAACAGTCCTGGCACATCACAGGCACTCAACAAATAGTTACTGAATGAATGAATGAATGAATGATACGAGAGATTTACTGTAATTCTTGAGCTGGACAAAGTAACAGATGGAAATGTATTCCAATGCATTCATTTTTCTGTTAATAAATACTAAAATTCTATTCAGTGGATTGTGCTTTGGTCACCAGAATAAAACATGAGGTCACTTAGAACAAATCATGCTGTTATTAATACCTGGTTCCAAACTGTATACACACATAATTTAAGTTTGAGGCAAAAGAACTTGCTCAGTCTTTTTATGATGAGGTAAAAAAATTTGCTCAGTCTTTTTATGACGATCCATGACTTCTTGCTAAATGTAATAACTCCACTTGTTAAAATTAGAAAGGTTTTTATTCTTTTCTATTCAGCTATTACCTCATATAGAAATTCCACTCTGTACATGAATTGCTGAAACAAGAACAAATGATCCCACAACAAGGCTTTGCTTGAGATTAGAGTCACAAATCACAATCGCTTGGATAGGTTCCCATCATCCAGATGCTCTATTGAAAGAATTCTCTTTGAGGTTTCTCCCACCACAAATTTTTGCATCACAGGCAACACTTTGCTAAATATTTATGGCTAAAGTAGACAGACTCACCCTAAACACTTACTAAGATTTTATCTATAAACCTTCAATGTGTTATTTCCTGCAATTCTATCATCCATCTGCCTAGGTCATAACCAGAAAAAAACAGTGATAAGGAGAAAAAAGTCTGAGAAAAAAACACGTGCTGACATATCAGATGATTGCATCTGTTGGTTTTACCCTGTGTCAGATTTGGATTTGGACTGTGCTGTCATAAACGTTGATTTGTGATGAAGTTTCATCAAATGTTGACCTTCTTCCCTCAGGTTCTGTCTAAGTGCAAACCATGTGGAAATAATTACAATGTGCCATTATACATACATGAGTTGTTTTGTTAGTAGAGCATAGAAACATCTTTGAGAATTGGCTAAAATTTCCACGGTGGTGTATGCAGTAATCCCTGAGCTATTTGCTAAATATTTGAGCAAACAGAGCGTTGTTTATTTAGTTCTTGTTAGCTCTTCACGTGCATTCTTGGAATGAGGTTGGAGGTTTTCCGTTTGATTTTCAGGGAGGCCACAACCAGGAAATCCGAAGTCTGAACTAGAGAACCTACGCAACCATTCGCTGCAAAATTCATTTCTCTGATTCCTCACCTGTATCCAGTGACCCCCTTAGTTCCATGGATATCTCGTGATGATCTTGGCTGTTCCTGGTCTCACCCCTTAAATGCGAGCACTGAACGATTCTGTAATAACATCATTTTTTAACCGCTGGAGGCGATGGCCTGTACTGGCCCCAGAGATTCAAAAGACTTTAAAATCATGTGTTGCAGAGTAAAATGATCTCTGCACAGCAGGGCCTAAGAGGTCCCAGGTTTGCTTCTGACAATTTTCCTCTCTGTCTTCGTCTGTAAAAACCCACTTCCTAGTTCGAAATGTCAGAGAGACAGAGAGAAACGCTTTCTGTCTTCCTCCTCCTTGCTAATATTCAAAAGACCAAAGACAATCAGAGCTTTCAGAATCAGAAAAAGTAAGGGGCGATAAACCTCAAGAGATTTTCTAATCCATCTCCCTTCCTGAAGCAGGATCATCACTCCTTAATGATCTCAAGGGAACGGTAGGTAGCTTTGTACCAACAGAGCCTGATAGCAATTTAGGATATCATGAGCTATCCAACCTACTTGATTGTTTTGCAGTCTGGGCTTCTCTCAAGTCATGTTCATCAGGAAAAAATTTACAAAACTTTTCATGGAAAAAGAAAAATCCTTGAGCAACATATTTAACAGCAATACGCTGGTGCATTGTCTTAACTTGACATTATCATTTAAAATTAAGAACATTCAGCATGAAAATTGTGTTTGTAAAACAGATTTCATGTTTTCAGTGTTTGGGACAAGGACATTTCATTAAGTAGCGACGACTCACATCCTTTGCAACGCTGTATCCTCAAGCAGTTTTTAGTGGAACTGTGTAAATAATCAAGATCTTTGGAGCAGACACATCAGGGAGGTTACAGGATGGTTTATGGATCAGGGACTTTGCTACTGAGCTTTACGATTTATTTCTCAAAAAAGACAGAGAGAGAGAAAGAAGGGAAATTTAAACCAGTATTTCTAACACTAGTGGATTATTTTCAGCTATTTCCTTTTAAATAATTTAATATTTTGCAATTATAGACATAGAGACACATGAAAAATGGAAAACATTTTATCTTACCTTAGATACCAAATTACTTTTAATTTTAAATCTGTTATTGGAAAGGGGACCAGTTAGTGTTTTGGGGAGTGACATATGGCGTAAAAACTAATTAAGCTATTTGATTACAACCTAAGTATATTTCAAATAATAATAATAATACATAAAAATGTCTTCCAGGGTTTTAGAAATCACAATACATTTGCTACTAATTTATTTAAATTTCAGTTTTTCTTCTTTCTCTGGATCTAATATTTTCAGAACCGTATCAACTTACCAAACTCCATTCTTTTCTTTTCTGTGTCATAGCCACACAAAAAATTAGGTTTATAAACTCTGGGAGGATTAAAAATTGAGAGCAGAACTTTGCAACCCTCGTGTTAACTGGGAACACCTTACCACATAAAGTCTAGATAAAATTTGTCTGAAGCCCATTCCACTCTATCTGGGAGAGCTCTGCAAATTCGTGGGAAGTGTACATGTTTATGGTTCTAAACCCCACTTCTTCCAAATAGCTCAGTTTCTGGATCATCTCACTGTCTTGTGTATGCTGGCCAGACTTCCTGCCACGTCAACATAACCATGGAATTTTCCTCAATCTTTCCTTCTTCCTATTCCCTCCTCCTTGCAAAACATTAATAGCCAGTCACACAAGCCATCTGGGTGTGGAACGTTTTACTGACTATCTGTAGAGACAGAGACAGCAATGTTGACCCTCTAAAGGTTCTTTTGCATGCACACGCACGCACGCACACACACATGCGCGCGCGCACTATTTAAAATTCAGCTAGCAGGCTCCTATAGCATGCACTAATAATTTTTATTATTATTATTATTATTATTTGATTTGATTTTAAGTAAGAAATAAATTCACATAGTTCTCAAATAAAAGCCATAAGAAAAGGCATGCATGAAGTCCTTCTCCATCTTTCTTCCCATGTACCCTGTCCACTACACCCACCCACACCACAGGCAATCACTTTTATAAGCTGTTTGTATATCCTTTCAGTGTCTGTTTTTGCAACTATAAGTAAACATAAAAATATATTCACTTGTTATCTACTTTCTTAAACAAATGATAGGATGTTGTATACACTGTCCATATCTTTCCTGTCTTCATTCAATAATATTAATATATCCTGGAAATCTTTCCCAGCATTACATATCAAGCTTCTCTACTCTTTCCTGCAGACACAGTGTTCCATTATGGAGATGCACCCTAGTTTTTTAACCAGTCTCCTATTATTGGACAAATTGGGAAATTTCCAGTCTTGTGTTATTACAAATGCTGCTGCAATGTACAATCTTTTCTATTTGCCATTTTGTATTAAATACATGCACAAATGTATTTGTAGGATAAATTCCCAGAAGTAGAATTGCTAGGTCAAACGATAAGTGTATTTTTAATTTAGATAAATATCTTCCATAATGTTTGCGAGGTCCCGTACACAAGCAGGGTATGTGAGTACCTGTTTCTCCACAGCTCATCAACAGTGTATGTTGTGAAACTTTGGGGTTTTGATAATCAGATGCATGAAAAGTAATCTTTATGTGTAATTTTAATTTGCACCCTCACATTATATATGAGCCATTTGAACTTTTTTCATAAACTCTCTGCTCATTTTCTTTCCAGTGTTTCTATTGCCTCATTAGTCTTTTTCTTCTCCGTTTCTAATAATGTTTACATATTAGAGAATAGCCCTACGAGAGGGAAATGAGTTGCAAATGTTTTTCTAATTTCTCATTTGCCTTTCAAATTCATATAGTAATGCAGAAGTTTTTTGGTTGTTGTTTTTTCTGATGTAGCAGAATTTATCAATTTGGAGTTTTTGTTGGTTTGTTTTTGTTTTGTTTATATATTTAATTTGTTTGTTTTTTAATAGTTCTGGGTTTCAAATCACTGGTTGGAAAGTCCTTCTTCACTACATGTGTCAAAAAGGAATCTATCCATGTTTCAATCTAGTACTTTAATCCTAATTTAATCGTTTGAGCTATGAATACAATTTTATCTTTTTCCGGATAACCACGTGGTTCTTCCAATATTATTTTTAGGGTATGGGGAGTCCATCTTTACCCCAATTATTTGGGCTGTCAGATTGACCGTGTACTGAGTTCCAAAATGTGTTTGTGTTTATTCATGGACTTTTTACTCTGTTCTTTTGGTCTGTTGCCTTTTCATGCACCATTGCTATACGGTTTTGATTATTAAAGCCATAGTATGTTTAATTATCATCTAGTGATACATACCCTTATTGTTTTCATTTTTAATAGTTTTCCTGGTTATCCTTACTTGGTTATTTTTTCAGATGGACGTTAGTATCAGCTTGCTTAGTTCAAAAGACTGTCATTATTTCTATGAAACTCACATTAAATTAAAAACATAATGTCCATTATCCTCTCCAAGAACATAGTATGTCTTTACATTTTGAAGTCTACTTTTCAATCCTTCAGAAGTGTTTTAAACTTTCAGCACATAGTTATGTCCACTTCTCATTAGGTTTATTCCTAGCTTTCAGCTCTTCATTGGCTGGAATTTGTCCTCTATTATTTACTTCCAGAAGGACACATAAGAATAACATTTCATGGGTTTTTGTATATCCTATTGTATTAGCAAGCGCCTTTATACTTGAAGGATGGATAACTTGCCTGAGTGTAAAGTTCTTTGCTTTCATTGTCCTCGCTTAAGCACTGTTTAAGTATTTTTGCATCATCGTTTAGCATTAACTGATGCTATAGAAAGTCTGATGCCAGCCTAGCTTTCTTCCACTTCTGAGACTTCATACTTGTGGCTGGCTCCCCTTTAAGTACACTGGAGTTTAAAGTCTAATAGTTTTTTTTAGATATTTCCCAATGTTAGATCCATCTATTGGGTCAATTTTTCCCGAAAATGGCGTATCTATTTAAACACATGGATACAAGCCCTCTTTAAATCAGGAAAATTTTCTTAAGTCATAGTTTTAAATATTTAACTCAAAAGCTCTCCTTTTGCTCTGCTCTGCTATACTGTATTTCACATTTTCATGATAACTCACTGGCAGACTACAATATTTGGGAATCTCTATTCTGTAGGAGGCTTTGCTTGAGTCATTTTACATATGTTATTATATGGACATATAGGTTATTCTTGCAACTTCCTGAGCTGGGCATTAATAGTGTCATTTTACAGATGATGACCAAGGATCAGAGCTAGTAGGTGTCAGAGCTGGGGTTTGAACCCATGTCTTTAGCTTCCACAAACTATATATTTTCCAGCATATTATTATCACAAACAAAAGGTAGGCATATACAAGTTACATAATTACATAGAAAAGAATATACACATTCACTTTAGGGTACTCAATTGTCTGAATACAAGGTAGTGTGACAGAATAAAAAATGGCCAGTCTAAGCAAGTTTTTTTTTAATGTTATCATTGGTTATTTCATTGTTTATGAACATGGCTATACGCAACATCTGTTTAAGGTCCAGATTCCCATTCAGAGAGGAAATAGGTGCAGAAATAGTGATTCCTTAACTGTAGGATTAGATGTCTTTGGCAAATCACAAGTATAATTCACTTCTATTATAATGGACAAAGTTCTCCTATGTGGCCTATTTGTTGACCTTTTGTAATAAGTACTTTAAAAAATGGAAGATGCAACAAGAAGTTCTAGATATACCTGAGTCAAAGAAAATGTTTACACTTATGTAGTTCTGTCTCATTCCACAAATGGGAAAAACTAAGACCCAGAGAATTGAAGGCAAGTGTCCAAGATTACGGAATAGATGGTCAGATTCAGAGCTGGAGCTTCTCTGGGCATTTGAAACAGTTCAAATACGAGAAGAGAGAGAGAGATTAAAGGGAGCAATCAACTGAACAATTTGTCTCTCAGGTGTATTCAATTGAAGAACTTGTCCCTGCATATTTGCGTTAAAACTTACTAAAATCAAAAGTCACAACGTCTTGTTAGTTAACAGGAAATTGTTCTGATTCATGCAGTAAAAGGGAAGTAAAAATATTATTTCCAAATGGATCACGCCACATGAATTTGGCCAAATATGAGTCCAACATATTGCAACAAATGCCTTTCATGGTCTTGCACTTTGCTTTACATTTGTTCCAATAGGATTTGATGTTTGGGGTATGCATGCCAAGAGGTGATACTAAATGGAAGTTGGGATCATTACGGTTTACTGAGCAAGTTGAAAACCAAGGACAGGCTGAATGTTATCACAAACGGATCCATGAATCAGAGCAGGATTGAGCTTTGACAATAGTAGGCTGCAATGTGTCTTAAAATAAACATCTATCCATTAGGAGAATGAAAATTCTCTCAAAAACAAAACCACTGAAAAGATTAAATTTGAATTTGACCCACAGGGACAAATTTCTCAATTGAAGAATCAGTTGAAGAATTTGACCTGCAGAGACAAATCGTTCAATTGATCCAAGGGGAGTTCATTATAATTTAGAAGGATTCTCACTACAAAAATACAAGATGATTTGCCTTCTTAAATTAATTTTGACCTTCAAGAGATGGATAGACTAGAGAAACTATAACTCATTGTAGCACTTGCCAAACTTTTTCATGTTTATTGTTTTAATAATAAATTTTTATTTCTTGAAAGACTTCTGCTTTGACCTTTTATATAGAGGCAATTAATGGATATATGGCTAAACCACCTTGTGTATTTCAATAACGGGTGTCTTGGTGATTTGTTCAGACTATCACACTGTCCCTTCATCAGTAGTGGGGGCAACTATGATGCAAAACACATCCAGACAGAATAAGCCATATTGTGGCAGCACTCCCTGGGGCATTAGAGGGCCTGGAAAAATTAGGTATATATAAGGACAAAAATGGAATTCCTTAAGAAAGTCAAAACCCAATCACAGCATGAGATTATAGTTTTTGGATCTAACATTATAAAACCTGAATATTATATAATGTACTTCTTTTATTAACTTCCATGCCTTCTCATAGGGAATAGTTCCTCTTTGGCCTAATATGTATCATGTTCTTTCTTTCTTCTTTGAAGCACTGGTTTGCTAATCCTCTTCTTTTAGTATTATAGTCTTCTCAATCCAGTCAAGTGTAAAGTGAAATTGTTGCTTTCATGTTCGGGGTGTGTGATCTACACTGCAGATATTTTTCAGTTTCTTTGCAATCATTCAGTCTTTAAATACATGTTAGCAGTCTAAAAAGATCATCCTAGACACAGAGTAGAGAAGAGATGTAAGGGAAGTAACAGTGGAAAAGCAGATATCGGCCTGGAGTCCAGGTGAAATACAAAGACGGTTTGGACTAGGGTGGTGGGAAGGACAGAAAAATGTAAAAATCATAGCTCTTATTTGGTGTGGTAGCTGTAGGACTTACTGATACATGGGTGAAGTAGAGAAATAATCAAGGATAGTACCTAGGCTTTTGGCATGAGCAATTTGGTAGACAGTGATATGTTTTTACTATATGGGTAGAACTAGAATAAAAAATAGGTTTGACAAAAGGGAAAAACGAAGGATTTCATTTTGGGAACATTAAGTTTAAGAACACTATTAGAGGCTGGGCGCAGTGGCTCACGCCTGTAGTCCTAGCACTCTGGGAGGCCGAGGCGGATGGATTATTTGAGCTCAGGAGTTCGAGACCAGCCTGAGCAAGAGCGAGACCCCGTCTCTACTAAAAATAGAAAGAAATGATCTGGACAACTAAAAATATATAGAAAAAATTAGTCAGGCATGGTGGCGCATGCCTGTAGTCCCAGTTACTCAGGAGGCTAAGGCAGGAGGATCACTTGAGTCCAGGAGTTTGAGGTTGCTGTGAGCTAGGCTGACGCCACGGCACTCTACTCAGGGCAGTAGAGTGAGACTCTGGCTCAAAAAAAAAAAAAAAAAAAGGACACTATTAGACATCTATGTGAAGCTATCGGGTAGGTAGTGGCAACAGCAGAGAAGTCCCCACTGGGAATAAATTTGGGAGTTTTCAGCATATAAATGATATTTAAAGTCAAGGGGAATGGATGTAATGAAAATAAAGAGTAGAAGAAGGCTTAGAATCCAGCCGTGATGAACTTCAACATTTGAAGGTTGGAAAGAAGAACAACCAGAGACAAAGGGAAACCCCAAAAGTATCATCTCATGGGCCAGAGTGGTGTCCTAAAAAAAAAAAAAAAAGGTTTGGCTGTGTCACATGCTGCTGAGAGTTCAGTGATGATAAGGACCAATGAGTCAATAAGGTTGGGTAACATGCAATTAATTAGTGACGCTGATAAAAACAATTTTGGCAGAGTAATGGGCAGAATTAATATTGTAAAAGGACATGGCATGAAAGTAAAGCAAAGGAAGTGCAGACAGAAGGAGTTGTCAACACTTTCGAAAAGTTTATCTATGAACAGGAACAGAGAAACATGACTTGTGAAAGAAATAAGGAAAGATATTTCCATTTAGGTCAAAAGTTTACATGCTACTGGTGCAATGGTCCTTGTCTTTCATGATGTTCGTGTCCTTTTCAAATTCCTTCCTTGGCTCTAACTAACTGGGGATCTACCATTTTTTAAATTTCACTTCTGCTATATACTTCAGGGAATACATCTCCTAATAAATGGGTTGTTCCGTATTTTTCTAAAGCAAATGAGTTGTTTTCTTTTTCCTTTAATGAAGAACACTTGATTTATTTTACACCGTATTAAATAATAACACTGATTATAAACGAGTCCTTATTCAGCAGTATAGTAAGAGTTTTGCATATATTTATTCAATAAATTCTCACAACATTAAATGGTAGAAACAATTATTATTCCCATTTTATAGATGAAGAAACAGGCTTCAAAGAGGTTGGGTAACCTGCCCAAGAGCAAAACGTTTTGACGTGGTAAAGCCACTTATTCCAGAATCCACATGTAAAACTGGTGGCTTTTATACATTTTTTAAAATACGGGGATTGCTTTTAGTACTATTTTAGGTAGCACCCAATATTAACAAAAGAAAAAGGAGGGGCTGAGGCCTAAAGACTCTCTCTCTCATTCCCCCAAGGTAGCCCCTCATCAGATTCCATGGAAACCTAGAATTGATCGAGCTAACATGAATTTCACTCTGGTAGGCTCTGTGCATATAATCATATTTAATATATTGATTTATCTTCCACAATCATATCCAATTTAGCATGAATCCTTTCTAACATAAATGTCCTCTTCTTGTATTTGTAATTATCTTTGACTGTCTCCATTCAACTAGTGAGGGCACTTCTCTAAATGTCTGCATTCTGGTATTTTCCACATTGTTGGTATAACTGTGATGAAACCATTCTGAAAGCAAATTTCTTGGAAATGCTGATTGGCTTTTCCAGTAAGCAGTCTTCACAAAAGGTTGTAGGCTTCTCTTTTAAGCAAAGTGTAAGCACGCCGCTCTTTCTCCCTAGTTTTGTAATTATCGTATTTTGTCATCACAACATATATTAGCATTGTCTATTTCCGGATTGGAAAATTAGAAGGATTTTACAAATAGGTTTGTTGCTGTTAGTTGGGAAGAGCGTGTTGAACATTTTCACTGTGAAGTTATATTTCAGCAAAATGCGTTGTTGTTATTAAAATATAATACTATTATTGTAAGAGCGGAAAAGTATATTAATTCAAACATGTAGTTATCCAAAAGAAGGAAATAATACTGTTTAAAAATAGAAGATATATTAAAATACCTATATCCCTAATTTCCTATCTTCAGAGATACCCACTAAATAGATAAAGAGTCATTTACTTACCTCCTACTCTATTTACTCCTCAGACAGGCTGCATAGAGGTTGTAGCATGAACACAGATATTGGAAATTTACTGGATGTATGGTCAGACAGACTGATTGAAGCGGAGAAGAGACTCAATCAGCCAAATAATTACAGAAGTTGCACCACTGCCTTAAATATCTTGACGGATTCAACAGGAGTTGGATTTTCACCAAATGAATTCTGAAAATAATTACAAGCCTCCATTTGATTTGAATGTTACATAAAGAATTCTGATAAAAGCTAATCTGACTTCACTGGTACGTAGCAAAATAGAAGGGACATAATTGCTTTGACTTAAAGTCGCTCCAATGTCTAGGGATATATTTTAACCATTTTGTCAATCAATAAGGTTTAGTGCAACTGACCAGGCACCTGTCCCTCAGCCTCTTAGAAAATGCGCATCTTCTTCCTTTCATTGGGCCGAGGTTATTCAAATTAGTGAAACCAGTCTGGTTTCTTTAAAATCATACCCTACCTGTTCACCTGTAGTGAAGGCTGCTCATTTCACATCTCCATTGCTTGTCTTTATTCTCAGCACCAATAACTGTGCTGGTTAATGCATAGCTCCCTGATAGTTAACATTTCTCCTAGAGGTTAATCTTTGAAGGGGAAAAATCTTTATGTGATTTAATGCAATTTGGGAAGAATAAGCATGTTTCCTTGAGATCTCAGAAGGGATGTTGTCTTATAATGAGACAAGAAACTTGAACCAATTATCTGAGCCACACAAACTCTGTCAGGAAACAGAGGTTGATAACTTATTAGCTATTTCTCATACACGCAATTGTATTGCTGTGGTTTTGTCAGCATCTTAGGAAGAGAAAGGATATTTGGACATCATAAGTCAATACAAACTTAATAAGCCAAGGGTTAATCTCTCTGCAATTCTCTCAAAATCTTTCGAGACACCTGGCAAAATTATTAATCTATTCTCTAGTATTTCATAAAAGGTTTTTGCTTGTTGGTTTTATTTTATATTTGTTCTAGTAATGGGGGTAACAGGCTAACTAAAATAAAATAAGACAGATTTTGAATTATTCACACCTTAGGTATGTTTTTAGGCAAAATGTTGCCTTCCTGTATATAATGGTTTGGTAACTAGTAATTCCTTTTATACAGTGAAAGGAAACATTTTTAGGTCTCTTAGATGTCAAAACAAGAGATTATGGACACTCTTAAACCTGCACACATAGTTCAGATTTCAATTATCTGTGGATGGTTCAACATATGCTTGCTTATGTGGACTCTAATTGCAAGACTGTGACTTGAGAATATCTCCTAGAAATGTTTATGAGTAAGAGAAATCTCCCCTGGTCACTAGAGGTGTAAGTAATGGGTGTAAATAGCCAGATCTATACTCACAGCTCTCAGGATGCTCAAACAAAGGAGAATACATTTCCATGAATTTATTTATTCATTCATTCTTTCAACAAACATTTTTAAGCTTTTGCTATGTATCAGGTACTATTTGGTACATAATAGTTGGTTCTGAAAATTCCAAAGCTTAGATTCCAGTAAAAAGACAAAAACTTGGTTTTCTTCAGAATAGAAAATATCTACTTAGACCCTTGTTAAATAAAATGCATACACACATACACACATACATGTACATACATGCACATACTTATCGGGGAGTGAGCAGGTGGGAAGTTGGCTTATGACCACATGATAGTAATTATGTTATATGTAGCTTCAAATATATCTCTATTATAGCTTTGAAAATTTTTGTTTTTATGAAATTTTTTTCCCTCTTGGATAGATAAGTCCAAAGAGGTGCTTTAGACATATAAAGTGTTTTGCATTCAACTTCTGTCTCAACAAAAAGTTACCTCTCTGTTTTCAGGTTGCTTTTAAGTATATTTTTTGAGCCTATGAGCTGGAGAGATGTCCTGTGGGATAGTATCTGGCAACATTTCTTTCTCTTTCACCTCAAGATAAATACCTAGAAGAACCCCTTGACGATTTCTGGCCAGTACACCAGATCCACAGCTTCCCATTAGAGGTCTCAAAGACAATAGAAAGCAGTATTGTCCTTTTAAAATAAGGGTATAATTTTAGATACTCAAAGGGAGATCCAAGAGGTAACTTTAGGTTGTGGGAGCCCATGAAGGTAGATGCTGTCAACCTTGAAAGGCAGGGAATATACCCCAAATATCCTCTTAAGTTTTTCTAATGTAATAGTATTGGATTTTTCAGTAACATAATAATTTCAATGCGCTTTTTTTAAGGCATAGAAGTTTGCTATTTTAATTGCTTTACTTTTTTAAAATTGTGATTTGATTTTTTTATTTTAAATTATTATGGGTATATAACAGTTGTATATCTTTATAGAGTACATGTGATGTTTTGATACAAGCATACAATGTAAATTAATGAAATCAGGGTGATGGGGTATCCGTCACCTCAGGCATTTAACATTTCTTTGCATTAGGAACATTCAAATTCTACTCTTTTAGTAATTTTTTTAAAGTACATCCTAACTTATTGTTGATTGTAGTCACTTTGTTGTTTCAGTATGCTTTCGATGTTCATGTATCATTGTCTAATTTTACATTCCACTTTAAGAAGTTCATTTAAATCATGTATATAGGCAGTAGGCAAACTCAGAAAAGGCCTAAAAAAGTAAGTTCCAGATGATATGAGAAAGCTTCCCTTCTGTCCTTCTGACTTCTCTGCTGTGACTATGGAATCCTTAGGCCAACCTCCACATTCCCAATAACTGGATTTCTGAACAAATCCCTTTAACTATGAAATCAGTGGCTGCTTCTTGGTAATATTTTCCATCATCATCACTCCAGTGTAGCTAGTAAAACTCTTCACTCCTCTCACTCAGGGTAACCTCAGGCAAAAGAATCACGACCTGGTCCACTGGCTCTCCCTCACGGAGACAGTAAGGAAGACAGCCTCAGCCTCACTCAGCTACTTTCTCCTTCTGCCCAAGGGAGTATCTGCTTCCCAGAGAGCAAGACTCACTCCAGCCAGTGAATAAAGAAGTTAGTATTTGAATTGTCCTTCAGCCAACAGTTACAAATAACCAACAATTGGTAAAATGCACAATTTAGAATGGTGAGATGAACAGAGGTGGGTTTTGCAAGCAAAACAAAAAATATTCTTCTTTCTCCCTTTGTAGGAGTATTTCTTTGGTTATTAAATTTTTTCTCTTTTCACCTCCCCAAACCTTATCCACTGTAAGGAGCTCACCATACAAGTATAAATGTTAGAGTAATACATCTGGCTGCAAATTCTTCCAGAAAATAATGGATAAATTTGCCAACAGGACAAAGAAAGGAAAGGGATTCAGAGTTGCCCTAAGCACCAGAGAACAAATCTCTGCAGCCCCAGCCTCTGCTTTTCCCTTCACCTACCGGGGGGATTTGAGGACCTGTCACTGGAGTAACCATTAAGGTATCTGGCATGGCAAATGAATGAATTTAAGTGGAAGGTAGTTGCATGCTCATATTTAAAAAGCTCCTGACAAAAATATGATTTCTTTACATTTTAGGAGATATAAAAATGCATAAGCAAATACTTCAGTATTTGTCTTAAACGTCAAATTGTCATAGTAGACTAACACATGTGTTTGCTATACTAGCAACAAACAGGCTAAAAAGAAACTTACTAAGAAGACATTCAGATTTGCCCAACTGACTAAAAGGATATTTTCTGGAATCAGAATCTTCTCTATCACTTGTTAAATACTTGACCTTGAGCCAGGTAATAACAATCTAAGTTTCAGTTTCCCCATTTGTAAAATGGAAGTAATAATAGCACCCATATCACACAGCATTGTTTTGTGTATTACATGAACTAACCTGAAAAAAAAAATCCTTAGCAGAATGACTAACACAAAACAAGCTCTCAAAAATATTAGTACTGTAGGAAAAAAGCAAATGTGGACAAATAAAACAGGCTGAGGGCGGAAGGAATGAGAAAAGTAGACCTGCTTTATTAACATGAACACCAAATATTTAAAATCTGGAATCCAGTCAAAATCAACTAAAAAGGGATGTAATGCAATTTGTAAAAGCACACCCCAAAGAAGTATGGATTAAAAATATGTTGAGAAAATGTGTCAAAATGACAAATTTATACCCTAGAAATATTAATATATAATAGGCTATTAGAGAAAAACAGAATGCTTTGAGCCCAATTCATATTTATTTCAAGAGAATGTTAAGGAAAAAAATATGATCATCTCACAAATTCTTTTCTGGCACTATTGTTGGAGACAAAAAGCTTGCTTAATGCACAAGAGCGATTTTTTTTTTTTTTTGGTCTATTGATGAAATTAGCATGAGGAAACAAATTATTATTTCAAGACAGTACTTGACTCAGTTATTTATTCACTAAGTCTACACCTATTTAGTGAGTGTCATCCTAGTGCAGATGCAGCATAAGACATGGGGGATAA
This sequence comes from Indri indri, assembly GCA_004363605.1. Lineage (NCBI taxonomy): Eukaryota > Metazoa > Chordata > Mammalia > Primates > Indriidae > Indri > Indri indri. The sequence goes on along the minus strand of RJWJ010007743.1, from coordinate 18,885 downwards.
AAACAGTGAACGAAAGCAAACATGGCCCAGACTCTCATGGTGCTTATACCCCAGTGGGGAGAGGCCAGTCGTTAATCAAGCGGTGATCCAAATGGCTGTTTATTCTGAACTGAGACTAAGTGCTGTAAAGGAAAGAAATGTGACTATAAGAGATCATAGGGAAATAAAATTCCTGGGGCAGGGTATATGAGGTATCGGGAGACAAGAGATTTGTACTGAAATCTGAAGAATGAAGAGTAATTAACCAGGTATGGAGGTTGAGTAGGGGAGAAAAAATGGCATTCCTAGCCTTGGAGAACAGCATGTGCAAAGGCCTGTGGTAGGAGAGAGCATGGCTTATCTGAAAGGCCATTGTGGCTGGGAGTAGAAAGGAGGGGGTAAGGAGAAAACAACGTGATCCATGACACACTCTGCTTTGTGCTTTAAATCCATGTGAAATGAACCAGATTCTTAGCTGAAAACTCAATTGCAAGTCTTTATCTTGACATCTGATAAAATTTTGGCTGTCTCCCTTCTCTGAGCAAGTCAGTACTTGGATTCTTTTGATAAATCATGAAACAGAAATAACAGTAAAATAAAAGGCAAAAAATCGTCAAAGAGTTTCATTCCATTCTCCCTTCATTCCTTACTAACGTCAGTGCTCAGAACTATCCCGGAAACATCTGCGCTGTTCCTGTGTTCTGCTTGAAGATGGGACTCATCCGCTTCCTAAACAGTCTTGGGTCCCCAGAGCAGGTACAGTTCACTTCTCTGCAGGTGGAGCTAAGGCAGAGCAAGCGTCCTGACCCACTGTCACTCAGGGCAGACGTTAAAGGTGAGTAGAGGTGGCATGCAATCACAATCTTCTCTTGCTTTATTTGAGACAGAGTTAGACTAACTACCTCCTATTCATTTGCAAAAATGTCAAAGTAAGCACCATCCTTTCTAGAGGAGGGACATTGAAAGGCATTTTTTTTAAAGACTGTCTAGTTCTCATTCATTATGAGTGGTAAGCTGGCTCCCGGAAATGGTTTAAGGACAGTAATGTGAAATTTGCAACTATTAATCATGCACACTTTTCCCATGAGGAAACACTGTGTGGTAGTATTGGACTGACTGAAGGCCCATGAAGGGGTTCTGAGTGAACCCCATAAACAGGCTGTTACAACAATACAGGTAAGAAATGATAAGGTTCTGAAACGGCAATAATAAGAGAGATGAAGAAGAACAAATAGATTCCAAAAGTACAAGTAGTCATATTGTCATATAACTACTTTAGAAATTTGTGCCTGGATTGTATTTTGTGGGGACAGAAGGGATCATGGGTGGATTGATCTGATATCACTAATTTGGGTGACTTGAGAGTTATTTGGAGAAAGAAAATGGGATTAGTTGGGAGCATTGTGAATTTGAGTACCTGAAGAACATACTTCCAAGTTGTCCAAAAGCAACTGGATTGTAAAGCTTAAGACTCTTGACAAGCCAAGACACTGAGGAGTTCATCTACGTGGATATGGAAATCGCCACCATTTTGACAAGAACACAGGTGAAGAGCAGCACTGGGCCAGGAGCTGAAATCTCAGAGGGGTCGGGGAGTGGCCTGGGGGTTGGCGGGTGACACGACACAAGGGCGGGTGTTGGTGGTCTGAGGACGTGGTGCACGCGCCGGATGAAAGGGCCCTCCCCTGCCCCTGCCTCGCCACAGGCCGGAGCAGAGATGAGTCCTCAAACTCTGTTTTCAGAAAGAAAGACAGAGTATCATATGGAAGTAACAAAAATCAGAAAAGTTCTCCCATTTTCAGACCCACAGGGATGAGGGCTGTGGGAAAGAAAATGGCCACCCCCTGAGGGGTTACTGGGGAGGACGCCAGGATCTCAGAGCTGAGCCAGGTTCCCGCTGGAGCAAGCGGGTAACAGTCACTTTCAGAGAGGGGTCAAGGATGTAGGGGACCTTGCAGATGACTGGCTGGCAGATCCAGAGGGCAGTGGAACAATGTCAGGACGAGTTGGGGATGGGACAGGTAAGGTGAAAAAAAAAATCAACTTATGGTGATTAGAGTCTGGGGATAAGGAATTCTGCGCTGCTTGTGGAGACAAAGAGGGGCTGGGATGGAGCCTATAATAATAGTCTTGATGTTCTCAAGGCAGAGGGTTAATATTACTAACATACATTGCTAGGAAATAGTATATACTACTGTTAGTATTTTTGTACTGGGGGCCGGAGGTGAGTTTGGGCAGGAAGGGACAGTGCTCTGGGCCCGTCTCATCTCCTGCCTCTGGCGACATGGGGTGGGAGAGGAACCACCACACCTAACCTGAGCACCCCTTCTCCCTCCTGGCTCACTCCCAGCTTCAGGGGCTCTCAGAGACACACCCGCCTTACAGTACAACTTTGTTCTCCTCTAGTTGGTGTCTTAATCCAACTTGACTTGGACCCAGTGCCAAAGCCTTCTGCGACCATTCCAGATAATGGCCAATGCCCTTAACGTTACCAGAACAAACCTGTCTCTCTCAGCAGAGGAACGCTTCCCAAGGCTCAGCTCCTGCTGTGTCTACGTTTGTGTAAAGATAAAATGCCACAGTCAGAGCAGCCTGGAGGCCACAGCACTGGTGGGGTGGGAGGAAACGGGGTCTCCTGCTGCCTTTGCCACCTGGGGACACCCCACACCTCCCTCAGCGTGTTTCCTCAGCTAGGGAAAGAAAGCATTGAGCTGTGAAAACAGAGGCACCACACACATTCTGTAAGGGTACCTGTGCTTAATGTGATTGACACACTGAATGACTATTTCTTAAAAGCATTATTGAAGAGTGAAGGAAATTAGAGGAAAAAAGGTATTTTTTTTTTTCGATGCTGCACTCTACTTCAAAAGAAGAATGTTAAACAATTTTGAGATCATCTCACATCTCACATGGCCAGGTCAGGCCTGAGGGACAAGTCCCAAATCTCCTCATACCAAGGTCATTGGGAATGGTCTGGAGATTGGAAGAAATCCTTATGAACCTAGTCATTGAGAAAGAGGTCACCAATTTGAATGCTTACAGGGGCTTAGGAGGAAGTATAAATAAAAAAAAGTAGGCCAGCTATAAGACAACAGGGCATACTGGGAACTATGGCAAACTAGATTGGGCACTGCCTTTCAGGGCAGCCATGAATCAGCTTCAGCTGACTACAGTCTTCTAAGAACGCAGGTTTGTGTTGCCAGACATCTATTTTTAAAAGCGGCCAGAATCTTGATTTCATGTGAAATCTCATTTTTAAAATTTGTAACTTAATTGAAACATTCAAACCACTCTATGGATCACAAAAACACATTTATAGGCAGATTTGACCTTCGGCTACCCATGTGCAAACATTTTTCTAAGGTTATATATGAGTAGTGAATCCAAAGGGTTCATGGAGAAATTCAGATTTAATCAATGCACCCTGAAAACTCTAAAGTCTTCTAAAGTCTCCAGTCAGAGTTGTCGAATCATATAATTCTTGGCACATAATGGGTCCTCATTAAATATTTTTTTTTTTGCCTATTCTACCATGTGAGTCATTAAATATTTTTTGAATAAAAACAGAGTCAAAACTACAGCATTATTATTTCAGTCGTTTTTTTTTACATGTTTTTTTAGCTTCTTTTTTTTGTTGTGTTTGGTCAAATTTTTCTGAAAACAGACTTCCAGCTGGAGATCGGTGTGTGGGTGGTTTATTGGGGAGGCACTCGGGAGCGACCCTGCAAGGGAGTGGGGGCGGAGAAGGAAAGGGAGTTGTGAGGCGGCTGCAACACGGGCGGCTCTGAAGCTGGAGTGGCCCTTCAGTGATCACCCGAATTGAGGACGGGGGCTGGGTCTCTGTCACTGGATGTGAGCTGCCCCTAGGAGTGGGCTGTGAGCCATCATCAGGCGCAGCCCACGGCAGCTGGGGAAGTGAGTGCCTCCACCCGGGGGTGGGGCGCGTCTGGGCAGCACCCGACAGCAGCCACTGCACTTCCCAGCCTTCGCCTGCGAAACTGCTCAGGGAAGGCCAAGACAGAGCAGAGTCAAGCAGAGCTGCTCTGGGTATAAACGGGACTCAGAGCCCTACTCCACCCTCTCTTTCCTCTCCTCCCCTTCTTACCCCAGGGCAGATTCTCGGAGTGCATGTTCATCTCAGGGTGTGAAAACAGCCCTGGGAGGTGACTTGCCTTAATCCTCAAGAGCCCCCTCAGCTGAGACCCTGGGGAGGCCCCTTTGGGGAGGTCGCTCACCACCTTCAGACTGGAGACTAACGCCTTCCCCTCCCCACCTCAGGTACCCAAACCCGACCACCGACCACCGCCACCTTCGCCACCACAGCCCTCCTCTGGGAGGGAACCGCTTAAACACCTCACGTCACCTCTTCAGGGACAGTCGAAGATAGGAGTGCAGTGATCTGAAAATCACGATCAAGGACTCATTTTAAGGGACTCATTTCAAGGGACTCATCCCCGTGGAGATGGTTCAGGTTTTCTTTCTCAGACAAATCTCCACAGCGGACTTGGCTTCCTCTTTGAAGAACAATATAATTATAGAAAGGAACAGAGAACACCGTGCAGATTAAAATGACAGGTTCTTATTCCTTATAGAAACCTTGGTGCTGAATTGAACAGCATTCAGATGCCCTTTAGTTCACCTTCCAATGTGATCTCCCTTCAAACTGGAAACTTTTTCGATGAGACGTGCTAGCTGACTAAACTCGCTTTTCTTCAGCTTAACCACTTACCTTCCCTGCCTCGTGTTAAAGAGCTCATTAAATTGCCTTCTTACCTGTTTATTCTCCTCAGAAATCGCCTCCCTTGGCCCCTCCACTGACTTTCTTTGACGTTTTTGTTCAAATAGAGAATAATACACTTGAGTTGCTGCTATGATATTAAAAAAAACGCTACTCACTGCTCAGAATGGTATGTGCATTGCGTCCATCATCTACAAGATCTTTGCACAAAATGAGGTAAAATTTATATGCACAGTGCTTTTCTTTTCTTCTCCCCTGACCATCCCCTCACCTCTCCTCACCCACTCAACCACCACGCATATTCAAACCGCCAAGAGCAATTCCAGGAGCAGAATGTATGCTGCCTCGTCCCAATGGAACACTTTCTGCTCATTATTTTTGCTTAACAGTACATTTGCCTGGGATGCCTACTTATTCTCCCTGCTTGCTCAGCTAAAGCATGTCGTCTAGGAAGATCTGAACCATCAAATCCAAGAAAGACATTTTAGGACAGTGTTTGAGAACGGAGACGCCTTTATTGACACGTGCTACAGATCCGCAGTTAATGTTTTCAAGAATCTTGTGCCAGGTTATCTCTTTTATCAGGTGACAAAGTAAAAAAGGATGACACATAACAGCACAAAAGCATCTCATCAAACAACCAAGAAGCCGACACGCTCAGCAAGCGCTACAGAAAAGGTGCTGTCTTGCCTGTCAGATATAACCTTTTCTTCTTAGCCCTGTACTTTTCTGCAAAGATAAGGAATAGTTGCTTACATTCCTCAGGTTCGTATATTAAACATTCTGGAAAATAGCACAAAAGCTCTCAATTGTTTAAGTGGGAAATTTTTTTTTTAATCTCCATTAACACAAGCCTCCCAACTTCTAAATAATATGGTTCCCAACTGCATCATCTTTAGTTCTCTGTGGAAGCCCAGGACTCCACTACCTCTCCAACTGTTCGCTCGAGAAGGATCCTCTATGCTTACTTTTCAGGGCAAACTCAGCAGACTCCATAGTCAACAGCCTTGCCCTCTACCTGCCTGAGCAGAAACCTGTGAGTCCATTAGACAGGAGCCACCTAATGAAGCTCCGTAGTTGCGAATATACACCACCCCAGAATGAAATTGTCTTTCCAGCACCATAGATCCCTCTCCCACAAGAACTAACACTTTTTTTTATTGTCTCCATAAATCACTTATAATCAAAACATGCAAGCTCCAGTTCAAATAAATTGGAACTTCAGCTCCTGGAATTGACAGGGCTAAGACTGTCCTATGTATACTCACATGAACAAAAGCAGAAAAGGCATGCCTATTACCTCAGGATTTTTTTTAAAACTGGAAATTTGAGCCAGATATAAAATAAGACTCGAAAGCTTATTAATGATTTTCTCTTCCTTTTCTCAGCCCCCGTACCTTCTACTGCTGTCTCTACCGAAATCTGAAAGGTGTATTCTTGAAAGTCACAGCCATCTAGCCCAATTTGTGTAGCTCAACTTGAAGAAGAGATTTCTCTTCATAGTCCATCAACAACATAATCAAATTAACTTTGGAAATTCCATGTAGAAAACCACGGTTGTTTAAATCAGAGTTCACACACAGGTGTCACCTAGAAACTCGGCACATGCACTCTGATGGTCACCAGGTAATAAATAAAGGAAATACGGAAAGGTGCATTTTTTGTGTTTTCAAGGAGACAATGGTTGATGCTTTTATCTACATGGAAAGTCAATGCATTTATAAAATCCATTATGCATAAGCCCAGACTGAGAAGTGTTTATAGAGCAACCTATTTTGAAAAAAACCAAAAATGAAAGACTTTTAGAACTGGAAGGGATTTTCTAGTCCTATCTGGTTTATTTTTCAGAGGAAGCAACTGTGAGCCAAAGAAATTAGAGACGGAAAGCCTGCCCCGACTTCCAAGGATAAACTCAACAAACCCCAAAGCCAACAACTTCTCCCTTTACCTACTTCGGCTGCAACTTGTGAAGCCATTTTGACAAGAATCATTAAATGAAGAGGCAAAGCCACAACGACCTGCCAAATCTGAATGAAGATTTTCCCCTGATCTCCTCAAAATTCAAAGAGTTTTATACTGTGCTGCTCCTTTAAAAAGGAATGGCATTTATCTGTCTTCAAATAATATCATAAAATATCCTGCTTTGTAAATGATCAATCATGGGGCAGACAGAGATTATTAAGTTACCAACAAGGAGTTGCTTGCTTGGAGATCCGGGCTGGTCAGAGAATTCTCATATCCTGTGGTCTGATGAGAATCGTTCCTCTTAACGGGGACTGAATATCAATTCAGAGGGAAGAATCAGAAAGCCAGATTCATGAAGGTTTTTAAAACACAGAGACAATGGTAAAGTGCTGTTTGATTTTTAAGAAACATCAACTGAATATATATTTCATATTATATAGTTAAATTGCCACTTAATTTTCATGTCTTTTGGCAATTTGTTTTGTGTGTGTGTGTTTTTTTGGTTTTGTTTTTTTTTTTTTTTTTTGCTTTATAGGTTAGATTTAATAACAAGGCCACTTAAATGAATATCATGTGACTTTCTCATTTTAGTATTTGCCAGATCTACGGCACTTAGTAATATAAGTTTTCCTAACAAGGAAGAGAGATTGCAATTCACTCTTTTATCTAGAAGGCTCACTTTAAAATGAATGGAATCTTGAAATCAGTACTTTAGATGGGGAAATACTTTCTTGCTGGTATGTCTTCTAAGTCACAATTATTGAAGGATGAATACTTCTTATTTCCATTTAAACTACTTTTTCAGGAAATGGAATAGTAAAAAAAAATAAACTTCAGCTTGTCTCATACAGATAATATGAAAATACAATGCATTTGGGGATCTAATGACCACTGGCATCTGAAGTTATGTTAACGAAGTGAAGAAGATATTGTGAGTCTCTGAAATTGTCAAAGCCCAGCTGGAAAAAGATCAAACTTGAGATTGAAAGTGGAGGAGAGATTATATTCCTAACAGGCAGTGTTAGAAGTTGATGGTCAGTCCTGACCACTATCTCTTTTGGTTCTTACCTCATTTTTTAAAGTTTTTAAAAAAGACGAGGCTATTGATACAAGGGCAAAGAAAAACTATAAGAAGAGACCATAAAAAACTGAAATTTACAGCCTATAAAAGACAGTTCAGGAGACATTTAATTTTGGTATATAAAGTCTTAACCAGGCTAGTTGATGCCAAATACAGTTACTACTTCTTCAAAAGATAGATAAGAAAGCTCCAAGCTTAACTGCAAAATGAAGCAAAATAAATTTGAAACAGATGTCATAAAATCACCCCCTACTCTTACTTTCTTGTTTTAATTATAGATAAATCATGAGATTGTGCCTACGATAGCTTATCAAGAAAAGATAGCAACACTTACACACTGGGAGATCTTTCAGGAAACAATCACTATAAAACCGAAGTCTTAAGGGATTTGGAATATTAAGAGAAGATAAACATTAATGAACTGAATAAGCTTCACTTATTGCCTGAAACTTTTTACTTTCCAAAATCTTAAAGGATGTACAGTAAAAAAATAAGTTAGAAGAGTTCAAGCAAGGCTATTTTTTCTTTATGACTTTAATTCTTATCACAAAAAAAAAGTTCAGATCTATTTTTTAAATGTGTAAAAGAGTCAAACAATTTTTTTCTTCAGGAAAATCCAATGGCCTCAGCTTTTGCCTAAAATTGTTACAGCTGCTCCTAATAACTCTTTAATGTTTGTTTCTTAAAACGTCTTAGAAGTTTCCAGAAAAATTCAGTAAATGTGTAAATCTTCACTATGAACCAAGAAAAAGAAGAGAGAGTGCTAATGCCAAAATGTGCCATCTCCACTCACACTGAATTTCTAAACAGTCTGTTTTGACATCAATATTTTGCTTTAGAAGGTTTAAGTGATTCAGAGAAAAATTTACTAAGATAGACTTTATTTCCCACATGGAAACTCTCTAAGCTAAAAAAAACTTTTGTCTTCATTTTTGGTAGAGTTGGTTGGTCAAGTTTAAATTAAAAATTACATTTAATGGTTGGATAGAAGGATGGGTGAATAGATTCACAATAAATCAAATAGAATAACTGTAGACTCTGGGCTGTGGGAAAATGGTTGTTCACTGTAAACCATTTTCCAATTTTACTGTTTATTTGAAAAATTTCATAATTAAATGCTAGGGGACAAAAATCACAGTTAAAAAAAAATGATTGTTCTAAACACTATCAACCCCAAAATGGTTTATTTCACCAGTTACAAGTCAAACCACACAGCAAAGAACTTTCATGAGTCCATGATAGGTGATTCGCTCACATCATATAGGGGTATTAAACTAAGAAGGTTGGGTCCAAATTGAAGAGGTATTTGGCAGATACTCCAGGTCAGCAAATGGATGGAATGTATATAAGTATAATGAATATTATTCAGTCAAAAATAAATACATATTTTAACCTATCTGCAAATCCTATACCCTGGAGATATATAGGCTCTCAGAAGACCTCATCATGTCCAAGGCAGAAAGAAAGTAGACCGGTTTAGACAAATTAGAACCACAGGGGTTCAGGACTTCCTCCCCACGTAACTCTGTCCCCAAAGCTGGCTGTCTTCTCTCTTTATCCAGGATTGGTAAAGACTCTGTAAGTTGAAGTCACCTGGCAAAGACCACAGGTTTCAGTAGGCAACAGAAAAAGACCCAAAATTCATGAAACCCCATTGGGTAGACAAACACACCTGCAGGTAGGGAGGAGAGGGGTCTACCATGAGGTGAGTTCAAGTACACCAACAGAGAATGAGGCCCAGATGGGCTGGGAAAAGCAGCACAGGCAAACAGGGTCGTACCTTCCAGAGCTGACTTTCTGCCTCAGATTTTGTCTTGCAGCCATCTGGGGGAGATAAGCGCTTTTGGGTATGTTTTGCAGATACGGAAAGGCTGAGGCCCACAGATGTCGATAATTCCAGCCAATCGTAGAGCATCAGTGCTTGATGTTTTTGAGTTCAAAACCCCTCTACAGTCTTAATTCAGAACTCCCCAAAGTGCTTTTGAGTATAAGAGTTATCTATCAATGTTTACAACATTAGAAATTAAAATGGAGAATTTTTAAAATCTTTATTTACTAATTTATTTTTAAAAAGACAGTAACAGGCTCACTCCATGTTAATATATATGAATATTATGTAAATTAAATAAATAAATAAGTAAAATATTTTTAGTGTAACATAGTCTCTAGGACAACAGTTATTGACTCATAAAAGAAAGATAGTGGGGGGAGAAGTAAATATCTTAGTATAATTATAACAATTGTTTTGACTTTGTGGTCTCCCTCAGAGGACCTTGGTCCCTCACCCCTACAGGCCCTGGAACACACTTTGAGAACCACTACCATAGAGGCAACAGCTAATACTTTGAGAGTTCTTAATAACATCTGCCATTGTAAAAGTTGCGACTAGATTGGTAATCGTAATATATATACATTTTTTTTGTAGTAGTAGTTGTAATGAGCTTCAAAGGTGAGTGACCCTCTTATTTTGTATATGAAACCAAACATGGCTAAGAAAAATAGCTTTGAAATAGCAGGCAGATTATTCTCCAACTTGGAATTCTTCAAGGGGTTTTGCTCTCTTGTTCTCTTCCCCTTCTGAGCTTTTAAAATGTATTTTTAACAATTTAGCAGCTTGGAAACACAGTTATAAATGATTTCCTTATGCCTCCAACCCCATGCTATGGACAAGTAAATTGATTAAACCCAACACAAATCACGTGGCTGGGAGACTGGTCTTCACCACTTGGTGGACAACTAGGCATCACCTTCCTCTCTGTGCAGGTCGCACTGAGCCCACAGCTCCCCAGACACCAGGAACCAAGCTACTTTTCCTGTGTTCACGCCTATGTAAAAAACTCCTACTCATACTCACTCCAAAAGCCAACCAAAATTGTGTTTGGCGATTTTTTTGGAGTACTTCTCACTTGACAACTCAGAAATTCTAACTCCTGTTTTTAAGAAAGAACAACCTGAGCCACAGGGAGGAAGCAGCTCTCCCAGGATCCCAGACAATTAATTAGCCTAGACAAGAATAATATGAAGGTCATTTTTGATTATCATCATTCACAATTCAATTAATTGTCTCCTGTGCATCAATATGCAAAAAGTCTACATTCCTGACTCAATAAGTCAAACGTATTTGTCTTTCATGTTAAAATTAGAAGGACATTTATGTTACATTTCTTTTTTGCACTTCACCAAAACAACACAAGGTTCTCTAACAGATGTGATTTGTGTCTGCATCTGAACTGCAAGTTGTTGAGGAGCAAAGGCTCTATCCTGCATTTCCTCAGCATTTCCTCTACGGGCTCACATAGTGTTCTTTTACAGCAGTGATGCCTTAAGAGTGAAAGAATCACTCTATGTTTTTTTTCCCTCTTCAGAATTAATTTTAGACCTAGTTTTTTATTTACTCATTCAGCCAACAATTATTTCTTAGACACAAATCTCGTGTGGGATGTGTTAAGGATGCCAGGTCTACATGCATCTTTCTTACAAGGTTATTCACATCTGCAGGGAGCTCTGGAATGCCACTGCTGTACCTCCTGAACCCAAATCTTCAAAGTCTTCCACAACCACCAGGTCTAGACGACACTAGGAAGAGCTCTACCGGGGTTACATGCCTCACTCAGATGGCTACTTCCTTTCATACGACTCCACCCCACACAAGTTGCCACCCTTCCCCAACTCTTAAAACCTTTCCCCTAGGCCCTCTGTAACTCACAGCAAAATCAGCTAACTCCCCAGCCATGCCTGGAATATTCCTTTCCAATGACAGGGCCCTTGAACTATACTCCCCTGGAGCCCTCCTAAAAGGAGACTGCTTTCTCTTCCACACCTCTAGACTCTCTCAGCCTGGAGGTGAGGTGGGAGTCCTCAGTACCCATCACTGCTGCTTCCAGACTTTTGTCCTTTTGTCCTCTCTAAAACCCAAGCTTTGAAGCTCATGTCATCCCAGCATCAATATTTCTTTATGTGTCAGGCACTGACCTGGACACATTGAAATAGTTCTGCTGCTCTGGAGTTTACAGCCCAGTAAAGGGGAAGCATACAAAATAAATAAGTTAAATATAGAGTATGTCAGCTGATGATAATTCCCACGGAGAGAAATAAAGCAGGAGATGGAGAAAATAGCATATTAGGGTGGGAGGTTGATTTTTAGAGCATGATCAGAAATTATCTTACTGAGAAAATGAAATATGAGCAAAGACCTGAATGAATTAAGGGAGGAAGTGGTGTTATTATCCAAAGTGACTAGCATTCCTGGCAGAGGGAATGGAAAGAGCAAAGGCTCTAAGAGGAAGGTGAGCACAATGTACTCAAGAAACAGCAAAGATATCAGGAGGAAATCTACCTGCTCACTGTCTTGCTGCAGTCATCTGTCACCCTGGGTCACACATCTGCTTCGTTCCTAAAGGTTTTGTCCCTGGATCACTGATTCTGTCTTCAATACCATCATAACTCTTGGTGATTTCAATAACCATGTAGGCGCTTCTTCAATATCATGGTGTCTTCATTCCTTGAATCTCTTTTCTCTTATGAGCTTTTCCTCAACCTTACTCATACATTCACCCCATGCTAGATTCTGTCATTCCCAATAACCAAGCCTTCCACTACCTCAACTTGGGGCATCTCACTCTCTGACCCCACTTTGTTTTCTAGTTCATTCTCTCTTATTCTCCAACTTCAACAATTCTTTAACCTCAGCCAGTCCCACCATTCATTGACAGGTCCACCTGTCCACTGCATCTCAGACCTCTCATGTCTTCATTTCCCCCTCACCCTGCCTAGTAGCCATGGTCCCTTATTAAATCCATCCCTTGCATGCACCCTCAGTGACATTGCTCCTCTCTGCCTCCACTTTACTGCCTCAGCAAAACTCCAGTCTTGGTCAGCTCGAACTCTCTGCCTCCTCACTCCATGCCTATGCTCACTGCTGAGAAAAACACAAAACCGTGGCAACTGGTCTCCAGTTAAATGCATGACCACTGACCTGAAGTGGACATTCAGTGCTGTCTCATATGCACACATTCTCCCAATCGGTTCATTCTGCCAGTCTCTTAGGCATCCAGGATACACCTTCTCATCCTTCCTCAAAGCTCCAAGTTTCCTCTCCTCTTTAGTCTTAGCTGATGAACTTTATACCCATTTTGCTGAGAAATAGGATCAATTAGAAGAGAACATCCAGTTTTCCACTATTACATATACTAACCCATGATGTACATACCCAGGCCTTGAGCCTTCCTTCCTGTCACCAATGTTACCAGTGAGCCAAGGTCCTTGCCCCAATCTAGCTCAATCCCTCTCTTTGAACAACTGAATTCCAACCTCTCTTGCCCACTACAGGGCACAGTTTCAGCTGCTGTCCTCCATCTCTCCTGCATCCTTCAATTATTCCCCTCTCTGTGTCATTCCCACTGGCAAATGTGCATACTATAATACCTGCCTTTATAGAAAACAAATCATTACTTGAACTCACATTTCCCTTCTAGCTACTGCCTTGTTTCTGAGCAATACTCTATAAGATCCCTGAAAGATTTTCTTCCTCTCCTCCTTTGATCTTACATTTTCACCCCCATTCTCCCATGAAACAACTCTTGTCAGCATCACCAGTGAGGACCTCCATGTTGCAAAATCCATTGGTCAATTCCAGTTTCTATCTTATTGACCCATAATCAACATTTGACCTAGTTTATCATTCTCTCATTCTTGAAATACTTTCTGTGCTTGGCTGCTGGAACACTATTCTCTCTTGGTTTTCATTCTACCTCACTGACTGCTTTTATTTGTCTCCTCTTCTTTATTCTCCCCAACTTCCCAACCTCTAAATACTGGAGCACTCAGAGTTCCATCTACAGCCTCATCTCTTCTCTGTGTGCACTCACGGGGTGATCCCATCCAGGGCCCTCGCTTCAAATGCCATCCAAATGCCAACAATTTCCAAATGTATATCCACCCTGAACCTTCCTCCTACCCCAATGTCTCTTCTCAGAGAGGGCTTTTCTGACGACCTCACAGCAAATAGTCCCTTCCCCTACCGACCACAAAACTCTACCTCTTTACCCAGGGTCTGGGTTGCTCTTAAAACCGTATCTTGAGAAAAGAACTTGGATGCAAGTAGTTTATTTTAGAGGTGATCTCAGAAGCACTGTAAGGGAATAGGGAAGTAAGACGGGGAGGAGAGGCCTTAGATAATATGGTAGTGGATCATTTATCTCTGTGGGCAACTTGGGCTCAATCTAACTGGGGATTATTTGAGAAATCATAAGGGTGAGGAAAATGAGATATAGATCACCTATTCCTATCCAGTATTGACAGAGGGTTGTTTCTGGGTCTTTAACTTTCTGGAATTTTTGGTCAAAGAACACCACTGACACCCAGGAGCATATGCAAGAACCATCAAAGCAGACTTCCGGGGTTAGGTGGTATGCCCTGACATATCACATGCTTATTCGTTTATGCTTTCATTGCTTGTCATCATCCCCTAGAATGTAAGCTGCATGAGGGCAGAGACCGAGTCAGTTTTATTCACTGATATGTCCTCAGCACCTAGAAAATTCCCTGGCAAGTAGTAGGTAATCAATAAGTGAATGAATCATTGGGTCTAATGTCTCTAATATTCTGGATCCACTGTTTCCTTTTTATCAACTTTTTTATTTCCATGCAATCAAATGTGCAGGCTTTAAGCGTACACTTTGATACATTTTGACAAATGTATATCTCTATATAACTCCCCATCAAAATACAGAATATTTTCTTCTCAAAATTCCATGCCACTTTCTATCCCCCAAGACTCAGATGATGGCTGACCTGATTTCTATTACCACAGCTGATGTGTTCCTGCTCTAGAACTTTATATAAACAAATCATTCATATGCACTCTTTTGTATCTGACTTTGCTCACTTGGCCTGGTGTTTGTGAGATCCATGCATGTTATTATGTGTATCTGTAAGTTATTCTTTTTTATTGCTGAGTGGTGTTTACCTGTTGGTGGACATTTATGTTGTTTCCAGTTTGGGACTAGTAAGAATAAAGCAGAGATGAAGGTACTTGTAAACTTCTTTTTCTGTATAAATATTTTCATTTCTCTTTGGAAATTATCTAGGAGGAGAATTGATGGAACATAGGGTAGGTGTACATTTAATTCAGAAACAGTTAAACAGTTTTCAATGCGGTTATATAATTTTACAGTTCCTAGCAATGTATAAGAATTCCATTTGATTGACATTTTCACTAGTATTTAATACTATCAGTTATTTTAATTTCCACACATCAGTAGAAAGGGTGTGAAGTAGCAACTCATTGTGGATTTAATTTGCGTTACCCTGATGACTAATGATGTTGATCATCTTTTCATATGTTTATAGGCCATCTGTACACAGGCATACCTCAGAGATACTGCAGGTTCAGTTCCAGACCACTTCAATAAGGTGAATATCTCAGTAAAGCAAATCACATGAATATTTTGTTTTCCCAGCAAATATAAAGTTATGTTTACACAATACTGTAGTCTATTAAGTGTGCAATAATAGTATGTCCAAAAATAACAACGTATATCTCTTAATTTAAAAATATTTTGTTGCTAAAAATTATTAATGATTATCTGAGCCTTCATAGAGTCATAATCTTTTTGCTGTGGAGGGTCTTGCCTCAATGTTGATGGCTGCTGACTGATCAGGATAGGGTGGCTGTGGGAATTTTTTTAAATAAGTTAACAATGAAGTTTGCTGCTTCTATTGACTTTTCCATTCACAAAGCATTTCTCTGTAGCACGTGATGCTGTTTGATAGCATTTATCAACAGTAGAACTTCTTTCCAAGTTGGATTCAATCCTCTCAGACCCTGCTGCTGCTTGTCAAACACAGCCACTGCTATTATCAACTCAGTTTATGAAATGCTCGAAACCCTTTGTTGTCATTTCAACAGTGTTCACAGCATCTTCACGAGGAGTAGACTACATCTCAAGAAACCACTTTCTTCACTCATCCGTAAGAAGTAACTCCTCATCCACTCAAGTTTTATCATGAGATTGTATAAATTCAGTCACATCTTCAGGCTCCATTTCCAGTTCTAGTTCTCTCACTTTTTCTACCATGCCTGCAGTTACTTCCTTCACTTAAGTCTTAAACCCCTCAAAGTCATCCATGAAGGTTGGAATCAACCTCTTGATTGAATGACTTCTACTAACTTGTTTCCAAATTCATTCATCCTTTCTTCTGTTGTGTCTAATCTGCTATTAAGTCTATCTACTGAATTCTTTAAATTTCTTTTATTTTGGTTCTAGGATTTACCTTTTTTTTTCCAGTTTCTAAAATTTATTTCTGGAGTTAAGTTGACTATATCTTCACTCTTTATAGTCATCTTTTTCCACATATTCTCTAAATATTTATCATAGTTATTTTAAATTCTTCTGATCCTGTGTCTGGATGGGTCTGTGACTCTAGTTCTACTGAATGATTTTTCTCTTGACTATGAGTGACTTCTTTCTTTTTATATAACTTTTTTAAAATTGCAGGCCAGACTTTATGTCTGACAGATCAGCAGAGGCTGAAATTTAGGGCTGGAACATGGCTTTATTCCCACTAGCTGGGCCTCTGAATATGAACACCAGGAGTCTAAGAAGAACTCTTTGTTTTTCAGACTACTCCCATAGTGCTACACTATCACAGGACTGACATCTTTGATCTTATCCAAGTTGAATTGAGTGGAGATTTGGTTGTAGCTTTTTTTAGACTTAGGTCACACTTATCTTCAAACACTTTAGAGATGAGTTTAGGCCTCTCCCTCTAGTAGCACCCTAGAGCTAAACACTGCGGGACTTCAAGATTTCAAGTGTGCAAGACTTTTATCTGCTAGACCTTGAGGCTCTGAAATTGCAGATGATGAACAACAATGAAACTTCATGATCACTTAACACCTCAGGTCTGGAAGAATGCAGATCAGGAAGGTGAGGAATCATAAGAGTTCAAGAGCAGGAGTTTTGAGACTATGAAAATGTGAGACCATGAGATTGTCTTCCATTTTTTTAAACTAGACTTTCTTTCCTAGAGCAGTTTTAGGTTCACAGCAAAATTGAGCAGAAGGCACAGAGATTTCCCATATACTCCTGCCCTCCCCATGAACAACCTCCCCGACTATCAACATTTCCCACCAGAGTGGTACATTTGTTACAACTGATGTACCTAAACTGACACGTCAATATCACCCAAAGCTCACAGTTTACAACAGAGTTCACTCTTGGTGTTCTACATTCTATGTATAATGGCATGTCTCCACCTTTATAGTATCATATAGAGTATTTTCATTACCCTAAAAATCCTCTGTGCTCCATGTGTTCATCCCTCCCTCCCCTCTCATCCCTGGCAAACACTGATCTTTTTACTGTCTCCAGAATTTTTGCCTTCCACTTTTCAGCCATGCTTTCACCACTGCTTACTCAGGAAAAAAAAAATTCTACATACAAGAATTGCTTTATACTGCAAACTAGTACAACCTCTATGGAAAGTAGTATGGAGATACCTCAAAGAGCTACAAGTAGATCTACCATTTGATCTAGCAATCCCACTACTAGGTATCTACCCAAAGGAAAAAAAGAAATTCTATAAAAAAGACATCTGCACTAGAATGTTCATAGCAGCACAATTCACAATTGCAAAGATGTAGAATCAACCCAAGTACCCATCAACACATGAGTAGATTAATAAAATGTGGTATATTGGTATATGTATGTCCTGGAGTACTACTCAGCCACAAAAACAATGGTGATCTGGCACCTCTTGTATTATCCTGGATGGAGCTGGAGCCCATTCTACTAAGTGAAGTATCACAGAATGGAAAAACAAGTACCACATGTACTCACCACTAAATTGGTATTAATTGATCAACATTTATGTGCACATATGGTAGTAACATTCATCAGGTGTCGGGAAGGTGGGAAAGGGGAGGAGGGGATGGGTATATTCACACCCAATGGTTGAGGTGCGCACTGTCAGGGAGATGGACATGCTTGTAGCTCTGACTTGGGCAGGGCAAAGGCAATATATGTAACCTAAATATTTGTACTCCCATAATATTCTGAAATAAAAAAACAATTTAAATTTAGAAAAAAAGAATTGCTTAATGGTGAGGATCATCTCGGATAGTTTGGAGATCTCTATACCCAAATCTAACACACTATCGTGTAGGTCTGTCAAACGTCTAGTTGGTTTTCCTAAGCTGAGTAAATGTTGTCCTTCTCCTACTTAACCTACTTAACCTACTCTCATCTCAGAAACTGATTCCATATAGAAAGGTATTTTCTGTCACTTGCTTACCTAGGAAGTTCTCATCTTTTGTAAATTGAGTTCTTTTAGGTTTCTTTGCATCCATAGATAATTCACGGCTTGAAAGTAAAGTATATAATTTTTTTGATATACCTAAAAATTTCTTATTTCATCAAGAATACCTGTCTTGCACACAGTCCTATATTTTAACCAGAAGTGAAAACCAGTTGTTCTTAACAATGGGTTAAATTATTTAGTGTAGGGAAGATGATGTACAATTTACTCCTTGTAGCCTCATAAATGGAGTGTGCTTCAGTAACAACAACCACTTCCGCAAAGGGAGAAAAATGACGTATGGTGCTCTTTCAAGAAAAATAAAAAGGAATAAATGCTGCTTTGCATTCTGGTAATTGAAAAATGGCTTCATTGCTGCTGCTGACACTGGAAATTCTATGTCATCTGTCTAAAGTAGAGACTTCTATTGTTATGTATTAAAATAGCATTTACTATAAATGGAGTTGGTTATAGGCAGTAACTGTTTGTAATCAAACTTTCATAAAGATTTTTGGTCAGTGAATTGAAAATAACCACAGATATAGAATGAATGGGATGGGCTCTAAAACTTTATGATCCATCTTGGTCAAAGTTCTCCTTCCTTAGCTTGCATTAGCATCATGGATTTTAATATAAATGCAGAACTGTTATCAGCCTATCAATATATTTTACAAATGGCTCTGAATACTTTATGATTCAGAAATACTGTTCCACGAGAGTGTCATCTGGAGTAATTCACCACTGTTACAACAAAGTACTCGCTCTCCCAGGCTGGATAAAGCCACAAAGAACTGTTTTTCTCTGAGTATCAGGACACTAGATT